>JAQFYG010000538.1:0-28591 GCA_034694325.1 Entomobrya corticalis | reverse complement strand
TCGTTTCTTTCGGGATTACAAGATACTTTTCTTTTGTAATTTCGAGATTCGTTTTTTCGTAATTACGAGATTCGTTTCTTTCGCTATTACGAGATATGTTTTTACTTGTTTTATAACAGTACTCATCTTCGTTACTCTCACGTGACTTGATCACGCTTGTTATTAACGACTGCGGTACCAGTGCGGAGTGCGGCAGTGCGGGGCCTAAGACCAGTATTTTATTGAAAATATTATTTAACTTTAACTGATGGATATTTAAAGAAAACATATTACGCTCTAGTTATAACAGTTTTATAAACAAACCTATTTAAGTGATTGCCATGTTATCAATTTAATTTTATTTTGGTTGTCCACACATTATTACGAGTTACGAGTAAGATGAGTTGTTAAAATATATATATTAAATGTTAGCTATGTATAAAACCGCTAGTTTTCGAGTAGGTGATAGATGGGTACTCAAATATTTGGATATATATTTTTAGAATAATATTATTACATCCTAAACAGTTTTTTGTTGTTTGGATTTGATGTGGTTGAGTTGCCACGTTAGGAAATCTATTCAAATCTATCCAACCAATAAGTCGACTACCTGAAAAAAATGTAAAGTAACTTATGAGAGCAATATAGGAAAAAAATGAACTTCATCTTTGAAGTCTGAATTCGGTTATTTCATCAACAATCAACATCAACTCGTAATATTAGCTATTAGCATAATATAATTCATTTTTCACATGTAAAAAAATAGTTACCGTTGTTGTCTGAAGTGATAAAATATGAGATTAAATGAAAATGTGTCTAAATTTTAAGATTTATTGTTTTTCTGCAGTTTTTAATAAAGATGCTGATACAAAACAAAACGGAGAAGGTCAGAAGATAATTAATAAACCGAATTAAACCGATACATCCTCAAAAAATAAATGACAATTTTGGTGACCGGTATAAGGTCGTACCTCTGATTTGCTATCGACAACAGTTTAAAACACAGGAAACTATTTTATGTGAGTAGTGAGTATGTACATGTTTATTTGTGATTGAAACAATTAAAACGTGGAACTGGCGTGGCATAAATAACTTGTATGATGACAAAACAGGAAGTTGTTGGCAACCTTAAAGTTTATCCACCGAGACCGTCGGCGAAGAATTTACATTTGAAAATGAATTCCTTTTGTTGTCACTTGCGATATGCGTCAGTTAGTTGTCTTTGTTGGTGGAAGTCTGTCTATGAATTCTCTATAACTGCATGTTACTTATATGCCACAACAACCATATCTTTTTAAATATTGAACTATTTTGTATAGAAAATTTATTGAATAGGATGAATTAATTTTACCGAGAATTTTTCCATTTGGTTTGAGACGTCTTTGAGACTTTGGGACAGGTGGTGTTAATGACAAGTTATAAGTGATGTCCATTCTCAAAAGTCCCTTTCTGCACATCTGTACAAATTTCGCTGATTTCAACACCTATTTACAAAATAAATTTGAATCCTGTTTCATATTCCAAATGAAAATGCACAGCTAATTAATTTCGATTTCCTATTTATCATTGATGCATTTATAGATATATTGGGGCATTGAGGGAATTACATGAATTAAAATAGGCATATAGCCGGTCAGCAAACTTGATTTAATCATCTTCATCAGGTTTTGTATTTATTTAAAAAATTTAAACAGATGTCATCCACCATACCAAACCTCCACCAACATCACCATAGTAACCGACAGGAAAAGAAACGAAAGCCTTTTTTCTGATTGCTAAAAATTGACTGAAAAAAATTGAAAATGAAGGAAAGTTTTGAATGAAGAATTGAGCGTTAATGAGGATACTTTGAAGTTGAATAAGAATAGAGAAAACCAGTAAACCATCATAACAAACAGTTTTTACGTTTATCCTGTGCAAATCAACTATTCTTGTCTGAAGTCTGAATTGCTATTAATACGAGTAAACTTAAATATAAAAATGCCTTTTTTATTTAATGACAGAAGTCACATGGCGTTTTCTATAAGTACTTTGGTTATAAACGCTAGACGCTGACGCTAATTGAAAAACGAAATCAAAATCAAGGTAAAGTTGAAGGTAAAGCCAGCAATATAGTTTTATTTTCTCCTTAATCATCAAATCATTGTTAAGCTCTCATCAAATTCATATAACAATTAGACTACAATATTTTTAACTTTATTAGTAACTACCTGCAGGACAGTTTGAAAACATAAAAAAGAAAAAAAGGTGAACTTGATCTAGAAATCATTAAAAAACAAATAAAAATGCCAGCAGCAATCCTCAAATACTCCATTCCCTGCTGTTTTATATGAACATATAAACTACCAATATACTTTACTAGGCTCATATTTAATTATAATAATGGACTATATTAAAAAATTTCAACATTTAGTAGAAAATCTGTAAAAATTGCAACTCTTCGACTTTTACAGACGACAACGGCATTTCCCCTCTTCGTTGTCAACGTGTCTAAGCGTGTGTGTGAGTGTGTGCATATCTACCGGCATTTTTCGTTGTCAAGGTAACAAAAACTACCTCTATTTCTAAATCTAGAGTCATTTCTAATTTCATCCCTGCCATCATCCTATTTCCGTTTTCCTCTTCATCACACTTATCATCAACTCACAATTCACAAATTTGCAACAACTCAACCGACAAACAATACTTATATATATTTTTTAACAAAAAAAATGTCTTCTAAGTTGCTATATTTATGTTTTTTTGATATTTTTTAAGCTAATTCTATGTACTCTCTCTGATTTTCTATAAGATATTTTTTCAGGTGCAAGTGCAACAAAAAAACTGCAAATTGCGCAGACAATAACAATACAAATGATGATGTTGATGATGAGCATATAACTGAACTGAATCTCTTCATCAACAACAAAAACAGCAACAATACCGGTAATCATAATCATAGTACTACTCCCAATAATCACATAATCATCATCATCATGAGCAGGATAACGTATCATCATCCTCAAGAAAATAATACGGAGAAATAAATATAGTGTTGTAATTCAAGTTGCGATTGCGATGACAAAACCATATGCAATTTGTAAAAAAAATATAAACTTGGATTTGTAATAGAAATGGAGGAGGAGGAGATGAGGAGGATGATAATGAAAGAAAGCGTTTCTTCATCGTCGAATAAACTTGTATACTTGTTTCAGGCTCAGGTCTCATGTCTCATGTCCCGTAGCAAAAAAATATCGTCATATATCGTCATCCTTAGTTTTTTTTCTGTATTTCTACGTGATATATAAAAAATATATATGAATTTTTTTTGAAACACGAGCAATGGAAGACGACAACGACAAGTGTTCCGTTGTTGCATAATCCTGTCGGGTAAAAGGGATTATTATTTTTAAATCTGACAGATTTGAAGTAATCTGTTGTTGTAGAGGATTGCACTTCGCGTTCGCAATTATATGCAATTATATACCCAGTTTGTTAAATAATTTTTAGGTGTTTTACTTACTCAACCATACTGGAAATCATCCTTTTCATTTAACAACTCATTTCATTTCGAAAAGCTTGGTTTTTTGGTCTATTTGGTATTAGCGATAAGTTTAAATTTTAAAAGCTATTTGAATGGTTAGTGAACCTTGCAAATTTGTGAATTTACAAATATTTTTTAAAACTTTATTATGAAACACCGTATAAATATATGTAATTGTATATTATTGTGGTATATGATGATATGATATTATGTCTGATTGCGTAATACATAATGCATCTAGAGTATTACAGGTTTAAACAAAAAACACTTGAAAATCAGCAGAATATATATTAGCTATTTAACTTGAAAAATAAAATAAAATTAAAGCAGCGACTTTACAGTTGATATTGCAATATGAATGGTGGTGTTGCATCGTCGACGAAACTGGCTCATCTTCCTGTCATTGTTGCTGTTGTGCAGTTTTTCTGCGGCAGAAGCAGAATCGCAGGCCTTTTTTACTGAACTACCTACCTATCTCGCTTCAGAAGAAGAAGAATTGACAAAAAAATACGCTGCATATTTTGCTGTTGGGTGGGAAAATATAGAGTTGGTTGGATAGCTGCAACGAGTCGTTACACCATCAGTTTCAAAGAAGCTGCGACACTAGACGCAACTTCTCTCGCCAAATCTGTGCAGATTTTTTTCCTGTGTATTTACCTGGTTTTCTCTTTGGGAGATGTTTTGTTATGTGACTTTGTAAAGTGTTTCAAGTTGCCCCTTTGCAAGTAAAAAACCTTTTTGATAGGGAGATGGGACTGGAGTGAACTATTTTTTCTTTTGACCGACGCCTCATCAAAGTTACATTTAACAATATAAATTACATTTGAACAATTTATTGTTTAAAAAATTAAATTGGTTATAGTTTAAGTGGTGTTTAAACTGGAAGATTAAAGTAATTTAAAAAAGAGTTTTTTTGGGGGATTTTGCATGTGGGATTGTAATAATCGGATTTTCTATTGTTTTGTAATGTGAAATAATATAAAAACCAAGTTTATAGGTAATTTATCTGTTGATGTGTTAAAGTTAAGAATGCTATAATAATGCGTATCTCCTTTTTTAGGATTTCCCAATGAATGTAATTACAATGCTCAAGTGAAGTTTTTTTTTGTGATTACTCCCAGTCGGTTGTCGGTGGTGATGGTGGTTTTTTACTGATAAAAAATATGAATAAAAACTATGTCTACATCTTTTATATTTTGAAAGAATAACTAAATAGGAAAAACTATATTAGAGTTACATATTACAAAAGAAAGTGTTTGAGTGGAAATGAGAAAAAGATTTTTATATATTTTACATGGTGCTCATTTTAATACATTTTTTATATAACATTAGAAAAAGGTAATTGGATCATTAAATAAAAACTCTCATTTATCATTAGACACATAGAATATAACAGAAAGCAACAAAGAACTTATCTTTACGGAAAAATCGGATACTTTCATTTGGACATGGGTACGTATAAAAACAACCAACCAGTTATAAAATTACATTTTGAAGAAATGGTCTTCCAAAATATGAATAAAAATATATTTAAATTTAAACATCATAGAAACCTTATTTAATTTTGTTTTTTTCTGAAATGTTAATGGCTTTCTTGTTAACATACATTTCTTTTTCTTATCATATAATTAATGAATAAAAAATCACTCTTATCAAATTGTCACATGACACCTTTTACTTTAATGGTTGATGGTGACCAGAAAGAAAACAATAGGCACATATAAAACACTCTCAGATAAATAATGAGTTCCTCCACCGACGCAAGTCCCAAGTCCCAAGAGAAGGTGACATGAGCTACTTTACTTTGTTTTTATAATTATTTCTGTTTCTGCACACCAGACACATAAACATAAACACTCATTTTCTTTCTGATTATTATAATGTAAGGCGATAAAGCCTTAAAGCAAAATATTTTTAAAAACAAAAGCAATGGCTTTGGCTACCATGGTTTTTGTGGTCTTCATTTCATATCATATCGTAAAATCATCATCAGCAAAAGTTAAAGTTATGATGAGCAAGCGCAACGGCAAAAGTACATTTTTACTAACGACTTGAACAAGAAAAATGTGTCGTAAAAATAGATAGAGATATGAATATGAAGTGAGATGGTGACGGTAACGGCGATGATAATGCCAATTCTGTTTCCTTCCTTGTATTGCTAAACAGACTTAGGAAAATATAAGAATAATATTAATAGTTACACATACACACGCATATATTTTAAATAAAAATATAAGACAAAAAGGGTTAGATTAGATTTGTTTCTCATCATCCATCATGACAAATAATAGGAAAAAATGAATAATTGAATCTATGCAAAAACATGATATAAAAGTTGGAAAAAAGTGAGAGAGAAATGAGGTGTCAATGTCACGAAAAAACAGCAACGGTAGTTGTAGGAGTAGGTATATATCTTGTATAGTATCTTGTTTTATTTTATAGGAATTGAATATAAAATTGTTAAACAAATAGAAAATAAGAAAGAGTTCTGCTTATATTTTTTGACAGAATTCTATGAAAGTAAATACAAATATATCAAAAATAGTCATTGTCGTCCGTCCATAATCACATTGTCATAAAAAAGTTTCTTTTCTGCTGAAATACTAAATTATTATGGCAGTTGTTTGATTGTTAATTTTAGTTTTTGAAGAAATTACAAAAAAATAGAAGAATTTTGATATAACAAATATTTATATTTTATAGATAAACATGTTTTGATTTGTGACTCACGAAAATTCTCTAGAATAGTTTGGTATGAAGGATTTAGGAAAAAATCACAAATTTTTTTTAGGTATCTATTTATCAATTGTCGTCATGATTTTTGTAAATTGTGAACAGTCAAATGATTGGCTTGATAATTTATTACTTTTTTTATCAAAATACTACACGCGCCCTGGTTTTTAGTATTTCATCTTATAACAAAAATATTGTCAAAGTGCCAACTAGGAATACTTTTTTTTCACCTACATTGTTGATCAGATTTTTTTGTTCGATTTCCGTTTTAAGGGCAGGCATTAATCATTCCCTTCTATCAAGTATCAACACACTTTTTTTTGAATGTTTCAATTCATTTTTAGTAGGTTTTAAGTTTAGATTTTTTTAGATTTGGTGTACCCTTTTCCGAAATTTTGAATCAATTTCGACATGGCTTCATTACTACATATTATAATCTGTGATACCAGGAAATTCTCAGAGATATTTTTACACTTTTAAAAATTAAATTTAGGTTGCATTGTTCAGAATTGAAAATCACAATTGAAAATATAAGACATTTATCAAAATGTTGTCACCAAAGTGAAAAGCGTGCTCACGTCGCATCAGGAAAATATGATATTGCCTTTGCATAAGTATTCGATTCATGTACAAATATTTTGACAAAAGTGACATATAAAAACAATGGAAACATATATTTATGATATTTTTGTGAAAAATATTTATCAAAAAAGTACCCAATTGTTGATAAAATATTGTTTTTTCCACACAAAAATCTTTATCGTTGTATTTTTTGTGGTCAGTTTACCAAAATCACGAGGACTGAGGACAACAATGACATAAAAACAGATAACATGATTCTGTGGTTATCATACCACATCGTAGCCTAGTACCTTATCCTTATCGTTTTACCTTACCAACCCATTTGTCGGTTCTACAAAGTTTTCTATTTTTTCCGCAGTAAACACATCTAATTTTTAACAATTTAAAGGACCATAAATGCAAGTCTAATGTGCGAACTTGGTTTGCTGATGACTGTAAACAGTTTTGGTTTTCAAAAGAATATAAAAAAACGAGTACGAAATATACACTACTGACCGAAAGACCGACTACTGACGACGAACGACGAAGACACAAGATGCGATTTGTTTTATTGTTGAATTGACAGATAAGTAGTAGTTGTAGGTCTAAAACAAATTTAAAATCGCCATGTAATATTCATTCTAACAATAGCATTATACCATGACTTACATAAATCCAGTTGCTAAAAAACGTTGTCATGGTAACATAAAATTTAAGATGCAGCATAAAATAACATACATATATGTAACCTTAATCTTTTTTGGCATCGGACATCACAGCTTTTTTTTATAATCCTCCGTGAAAAAATACAAGAAATATTATGATGGCTGGTTGTATGCATGCATGATGTAAAAACACCGTTGAAAATTGTGTAATATTCAGTTGAAGAGAATGATGAAGATGAGGTTTTAAAATGTAAATCTTCTTGTTTTTTTGTGGCAGGTGGCTTCTTTATCCGAAAAGTACTAATTCTTGAGAAGGACAGTAGTGATGACAGTGAAGCTTGTGGTGATAGTAAACAAGTTATTTAGTGATTTTTTAAACAGTATAGTACATTGAACACTTGTCGAAATAAATAATGTCCTCGGGTGGTACTAAAACAGCAGGTGGATTACTACTTGCTAATACTCCTGTTTCACCAACAATTAGTAATAATAGTTCACCAAACAGTTATCCTCAACAGTTGACAAGAGATTATTCTCCTTCGACGACATCTGATGGGGGAGGGGGAGTAGTGGGATTTCTTCCACCTCCGCCTAGTGTAATACGCAGCTCGAATATGGAGCAGCAACAGCAGCATGTGGCTAACAGTAAGGTTATGATGGGACGACGCAGTGTTTCTCATAGTGGTCCTGTAGGAGGTGGTGACATGACCTTAATGATGGATATGCTATTTCCAGTGGAAAATGAAAATGGAGGGGGAGGCAGTGGAGGTGTTAATAGTGGTCCAAGTGTTGTACCTCCAAGACATATGAAGTCTACTTTAAATCCTTTGGCGTCACTTCACTCGCCGACATCTTCTATGATGATGGAATATGATGGAAGTAGCAGTGTCGGTGGGGGAGGCGGAGGAGCTGAAGCACATTTAAATGGGCATCATCAGATTTCCTCCATGACGCCACAACAACATCATCAAATTAAACAACAGCAACGGTTACTTGCACAGTTTCCTCAAGGTGGGGGAGGGGGAGGAGGAGGAGGAGGAGGAGGAAATACATGGTCACAGGCGTCTACAGGTGGGGGAAGCTATAAGGCGTCTTCACTACTTGATAGTCATGACAGGTAAGAAATTTTTTTAGCTTTTAATATACTTAAAATATTACTTTACGAAGAAAAAAAGAATCTAAGAAACCTTGAGATTGAGACTACTTTAGTTAAGTGGAACGCCAAGATAAAACGCTATACAATATATCAAGATCCTCAGAAGATCCTTAAGCACGGTCATCTTTCTCTCAAGTATGCATTTAGACTTTTCTGAAGAAAAATATGTATGAAATTTACACGACGACGATGACAATAATAATTGAAATTACCACATTGTTGCACGACGACCATCATCCATCCACGAATCTATGCAAACCGAACATACTTATAAGATGATTGTGATCACCATGGTGATGGTGATAAGATGGTTTTTCAGTCTATAGACCGTAGCCAATGTCATCCTCGGACATCCACAGGAGGAGGCAGGCTTCCACTTCATTCAACATTTTATATTTTTTGCTGCAGTTTTCTTTTTACGTTTTTACCGCCTCCGCTATTTAGTTTCCTCCAAAAAAATTAATGGTCAAATTAAGTAGATACCTACATTATTTTTATTGCTAGATGGGATTTTATGTCGTTAATCGTAAAAAATATAACAACAATATTCAAGAGTATTTCTCGCTTTTTGGATGAGATGAAGTGTTTTTATTTATTTAAGTACCTTCTTGTCTTGTAAAGATTTTTTTTTTGCGTGACGTTTAGAAAAAAAAATTAGAGAGAAGTGTCCACTTTTAAAACTATTTTTCTCTTAGTTTTAAGCTTAAAAATCTCATAGTCATTTATAATTTTTTAAATGTTGGTCAACATGTATTGCGTGAAAAATTAGTGATTTAATGACAATGCCAAGTGCATACTTGCAGTAGCAATTTTTTAAATAATTTCATGTTGATTTTGAAATGAAATGAGTAGACTTGAGTATAATAGTTTATATGAAAAAAAAAATCCTATTAATTTTCATTCGTTTTACTGGCAATTAATCACATGAGAATCCTTTTACATGTTTTGGCAGTTGCCATAGTTACTACTGCGCTGCTGGTCCCATTATTATTTTGGAAAATTGCGAACACACCGAGCCACCGAGAGTCGAGCGTATTGTTTGTAGTTTAAATGCATGCATTAAAGTTAAGTATGTGGATTTTTGAACAACGTATTATTTTCATGATTACTTTTTCGTGCGTGTCAAATGTGTCCCTTTTAAGGTTTTAGAGTAAAGTATTTTGAATAAACGTTTAAATAAGTATAACGATAGCCGTCATAGTCGTTAAAATATCGTTACATATATTTTTCTCAGATTCCAGAAAATGTTTTGCAAGATAGCTTGAAGCAGAAGCAGAGATTATCTTTATGCTTGATATCTTTATTTGCGAAAACGAAAACAAACTAATAAATTATGAAATGAATATTTTATATGAACAACTAAATGCTAATCAGTTAGTTTTTAATATTTTTTGAACACAGTTTATTACTATTTTTTCGTAACTTCTGGACTAATCAGAGAAATCAATCGTTAAAATATTTGATAACATGTTACCCTGATTAAAAAATACAAGCACTCGTAAAGTTTTTTTATGGTTAAATTATCAAGAGTGTTGATAATATGGCGAATAAGATGTTACAGTGTTATTTTTTAAAATTTTATTGTAATAAATTATGCGTGTGCGTTTTTAAAATCAGGTGACACAGTTTTAATCAGAGACGTTAGGAGACGAAGAGGAGAGCACGCGACAAGTATTTTTTATTACTTTAAAAGATTGATGTAACCATAGCAACCACGCCAGTAATAAAACAAAACGAAGAGTTCATTCATTGTTTCTCACAAAAACTAAACTAAAGCTACCATCTTATCATATTTTGCGATATTCATAAAAAATACTATATTTACGTGTGTAATAAGTAGGTATAATAATAAAAAATATAGTTTTATTGATGAGCTGTCTGCACTCTTTGATGATGTTACAATTTTAATGACAGACACACTACCAGACACTACAACAAAATTATGTAAGAAATATCCCAGAACGGAAATACCACACTACTTTTTATATATAATTATTTATTATTTAACTCTCAACTCCATTAACTGTTTATTACCATGTCTCCTTGACAAACCTCGATGTAATGAATTTGGGGTGACGAAGACATATATATTTTTTTATTGTTGCTATTCATCTATTTCTTGAGCTCCTCCCACTTTTCTGTATTTTTAATTAAAAAAGTGCAGCATGAAATATAGGCTATGCTCGTATTCGTGAGTGACTGGGTTTAATTTAAACTTAATTGTCATCAGGCTAAAGGCTTTTTTAATTATTTCTATTAAAATGTATGCAACAATGTGATGGTTTCTTCTGCTACTGTGAAACGTGATTTACATAATAAATTGGTTATTTAAAAGATTACATAAAACAGAAAGAAGAAGAGTTAACAAAAATGCCTCAGGGTTTTTCTGTTACAGTTTGTTACAGAAAAAGAAAGAAAGAGACACACAGATTGCGTAACAATTCGCAATAACAGCGAAACGTGGTTTCCTTTAATAAATGGGATGTAAATAAATGTAAAGCGATTTTATATTTTGTGTTGCTAAGCAACCCTTTACATAATACAAAATATGCAGAAATATATATAAAACGGGAAACCTGCAACGAAGAGAATTGTAACGGAAAAGGTGTCGGTTGAATCATAAAAAAAGAAGAAAGACGCTGTTGCAGCGTTGCGCGCTGCAAAAGACAACATTCCTGTTTTAGAAATAATAATAAAATGGAAGACAACTTGTTTTTGATGATGAAGAAGAAGCTTTATATAGTTTTTTTTTGAAAAAAAAATAGTCGTGTTCTTTCCTACTGTCTTGTTGAATAATAGAGACTTTTAGAATCTCTGGTGTAAAAAGCATTTTTAATGGAATGTTAAGGCTTATTTTTATGGCGGATGATTATTGACACATCTGGTTTATGTGCAGTTTTTATTGTTATTTAGCTTTGGCCATGATTGTATGTCGATTACATAAAAAGGAATGAAGGATGTGTAGGTAAAGTATATAGACTATTTTGTGTAAAAATTACAGTAATTAAGGAAGAGTAGGAGGTTAAGTTGCATTTTGTTGAGAGTAATTTTAAAGTAAATTGAAAATAAAAAAAGGAGGGCAGGGGGCAGAAGAGGATTTCTTTTGTTGTCATGGTAACTTATTGGCATTCAATATTCAAATTTAGGTGAGAGGTGCTCGAGGTGGAGGTGAGATAATACTACCAAGTTTTTATAGAAGTTATGTAATTTAGAATAGTATTTAGGTAGCTAAAATATTAAATATTACTTTGTTTTAATTATTTAATTGTTAGACGTAAACAGTCACCATAGTTACGTGTGAGTAGCCAGTTATTAATATAAAATGAGCAATTAAAGAAAATTACTGCCTTGTTTGAATTCTTTTAAACTGCTTCTGGGTGTGGAGCAGATTAATATGAATAAAATCTTAAATAGGTTATTTGGAATAAGATTCTTTCAAAAGGAAATGTTAAATGTCATGTGCAAAAAGTTATATGGGAACATGTTTAAAAGTGGTTTTATGAAGGATGAAGATGAACATTGTATTGTTTCAAAAGTAAACTTTAATGTTTAGTTAATTGATGATTGTTCTAAATATTTTTGAAGAAACTTGTCCTCAAATCGTCACTCGTCACTCGGGTTACTACATTTAAAATAGGAGATTGTTGTCAACAAAGCAAGAAAACGTAACCACGTCACCGGAAATCAGTAATTATTTTGCGAGTGTTAACGACACTCGTCGTCGTCGTTGACGACACACACTCTTCACTTGGCAGAGAGCTTGTCATTTATATAGAATGCCTTAAGATAAGTGCCTTTTGCTTATCTTATCCCCTCCTGACCTGCAACAATTACTGCTCATGTGTTCACACAAGCTGTTAAGTATAAATGGATCAGTTGTGTCTCAACAAGAAGAAGGAACACAAATAATAATAAAAACTATTACATTATTAGTTAATTGTTGATTATACACCAGGTTTATTATTTGACGCTGACAACTGTCAAGACTCATCAACAAGTAATGAATGAAAAAAAAATAATATAAGGTGTGGGGGTGCAAAAAGTGGAGAGTGTGGGTGGAGTTTAAAAAATATTTTATGTATTTTTGCATAAATAAATGAGAACAACAACGGCAGATAAAATTTCAAAGAGATAAAGATCCTTTATGATCCTGTCATTGCGTACTTGTTGGAGAATTAGAACGATACAATTTAAATTATTTTTATCTTTAATCTTTGAAATCCATTAACTATTCATTATTAAATACCGAATACCTTGTATTTTTTAAATAACAAGTAATTAAGATGAAACAAGCTTCAACTTGTTGATAACACGATAACATAATAAACAATAGAATGAATGGTATAATAATAATCATAAAAACATGTAAATTTTTTTACCCTTCCAGTTGATAAAATCAATAATAACTAATTAATCTAAACGTGATTTACCTTTTTTGCGGAAAGGAAATAAAAACATAACCTTGTTTTTTTACTTATTAGCTTGTCAACATTTTAAATCAATCCATTTTTTTATGATTTTGAAAAATATTACATGTGTATCCACTTAACGCGTGTTGTGCTGTATGATATCCATATATCCATTCTGCCAGTTTCAATTTCTCACAAAAAATCTGCATAAAAATTTCAAAAAAGCTTATTCATGACTTTTGACTTTGGTTCAAAAACTTATAACACTTTTTGTATTGATCTCATTTATAATTTATTATAGATTACGTTTTTTTGTAATATTTCGATATTTTATTTCATGATTCATGCTTTATATAACCTTCCTGTTCATTTCCCCTCAAAAAATGTCATATAATATATTACAAAAGAGCACGTTTAAGTTTTTGAAGGAATTTTGGTACCTGGTACACAATATTTTATGGGATTATATCATGAATAATATTGGAATGCAATAAGGAAAAACTTTAAAAAATCATTGGTCATGAATTATATAAAAAATTCTTTTTTTCCCTATTGTAATAACAATAGTTTCAGAGTTTTTATTTAAAGTTTAATTGGTTTTTGATGATGAAAAGCAATGAAAATCATATAAATTTTTTTATGCAAAAAACTAAACCGGAAAGTTTAAAGTATCACCCTTTTACTTAAAGCTTCTTAAATTCCTTTGAAGCCTTAACAACAAGGATATATTTTTTTGATGATGATTTGACAAGAAGAGCAGTGAGCAGAGATAACAATAGAATCCATTGTTTTTTTTGAAGGTACCTATCTACACCTTATCATCATCAATATGCCTCCATATATATTTTTATCATCGTATCATCATCATCCTGTCTCTGGTCTCTCTTTCATGCAATTATCAAACGTGTCACTCTTTTCTTTGTCGTGTTCTCTGAGTCTCTGACTCCGTGTCTTGCATTTTTTGCATTGAAAAATCTCCACAACGACAACAACAACATGATATTCTTTTATGCATATTGTAATTGTATCAAAAATATTAAAGATCAGATCAACAATATTGTTAACATAGTCATCATTATAATCTTTGTTATTGTCGTCACTCGTCACCACTGTCGTGATGAAAGCAGAAAAAAAATATTAAAAAGAAAGGAAAAAGAAGAAAAGGATAGATTTGAAAGGAAGTAACAGTCAGAATTTTTTTTCATTATGATTTTCCGATCATCATTGCCATCACCACCAGCATCATATCCTTTTCACATCTCGACATAGAGATCTCCCCTGCTGCTCTTGATTGACTTTTAATTTGCTTTTCTTGTTAAAAAAGTAGCCAGTAAAACTGTTCAAGAATGAGTAGCACTAGAGGGCTGCAAAATTAAGAGATATATCATTATAAAAAATATATAATCTTGTGTGAAGTGAAATGAAGCCATATATAATATATTATCAGATCATGATACTCACTTTAGTAAAAAATATAAAGTGATGATGATGGTGATCATGTTGATGTAGAAGCTGCACCCAAACGAAAGGCTTGTATTTTGTGTTATTGCCAGAGAGTCAAGAAAAATCTTGTTTAGTTTAGTTTTCTTCTGCAACTTTAGTCTTTTATATTTACTAACTATTATAAAGCTAATGAAATCATGCTGGTACTTTAGACTTATAACAAATGCCAATTTGAATAGTAATCTCATTTTAAAAATCATCTACAAGTACTACATCGTCAACAAAAAAATTGTTTTCTTCCGTTGCTTTTGATTTTACTTTTTAGTTGAAGTTGAGGCCTTACTTTATTTACAAGTTACAAGTAATGTACTTTTTTTTAGCTTGGTCAACTCATTTTGAAAAAAAATTTATATTGCTTTTGGCAAATAAAATGTGTAGCAAATTTTTTTATTATTATCGTCATCAACATGGCATAATATAGCCAGTATAATCATCACTTAGAAAATATATATCTCATCTTAGCATCTCATCTCATCATATAGTTCCCAGTGACCAGTCCTTTCCCATAACAAATAAATACTATGAAAGAAGAAGGCAATATTTTTGTTGTTACTTTTCAAAGTAGTGGTCAGTCCAACGTCCAACAAACGTCGTTTCTTAACGTAAACATCTCATTTTCATTTTTGCATGATTTACAACATCCAACATCACTATGGCAACCGGTAACTGGCAAACCACTACCCCCATCACCATCATAATCTTCATCATCAAACCACCATCATGTTTCTCAGTGAAATGAGTAGAGATTTCTGACTATTTGGTGAACTATATTATAACATATTATAACACACAGCCCGTAATATACTTATTTAACCCTTTTTGCCAGCTTAACAGTTAAATAGATGGTGGTGGTGGTTCTTGGCTCTTGGTTTCATATTTTCTCCGAGTTCAACTGCCTCCTTCGTCCTCCGTAGTCCGTCCTCCATCTTTTCCTTTCTATCTGGCTGTTGCCATAAATTATTATTTTTATTACATATTTTTTTTGCTAAACTGCTATATAAACTAGTTAAAACTGAACTTTTCTTTCATATTTTTAACTGCTTTTGTTTTTCTCTCTGCCTTTCTATATGATTCATAGTGATTAGTGATTACATTTACTAGTGTTTTTTAGCAGTTACCACCATAAACATAAACATTTAAGTTTAACAAGATGTTTTTCTGCTACCTGCATTCCTTTAGTTGACTACTGACTACTTAAAAAAGTCATCTCATCATAAATCCTTTACAGTTTACAAATATTTAAAAAGTATGTATACCCTTCACTTCTTCTTTTCATTTTTTTAGTTCCCAATTCACAGTTTATTTCTTGAAAAAATTAATAACAAATCTCGTCGTTTTTTTACAGTTTCTAAATATTATTTATTATGATTATTAGTAGAAGATTTTTGAAAGAGATGTGTGTGATGTGATGTCAGTCATTTTATTTTTATTATTGCGTATAGAAGACGTAACAGTAACAAGTCAAAAAAGAAAAATAGTTCCCATCAATTGAAAAAAATGGAATAAGTATATAGCTATAAGCCTATTATAATGAATAGTTTATACGTAACTCTGAACAAAAAAAATAGTTAAAGTTAATTTTTATCCTTTTTCTTTTCAAAACGTTCACGTAACAAGAAATAATGCTTTATTCCAATCCATTATGATTAATTTAAAATCTTCGTCGTCATCATCATCGTAATAATAAATGTAATGATATGCTGCAGAATTTTTATTGTAGGTATTTAAAGTTAATCATAATCAATGATTTTTTTTATTTTAAAAAACATAGTTCATCTATCATCAAATCAACGTCATTTTTATTTTGTTGTTGAAATGAAACTTGAAACTAATCACAAACTACCACCACAACCACACGGGGCAAGATTATATGTTAATGTAATAATAAGAATGATAAGCAAAAGGGGCTTAACTTTTTTTTCATATAAACAAGGTCTCTCAATTTACCTCCTGCTGCCAGCATATTTTAGGCATTTTTTTGTATTTTAACTTTAACTTTAACTTCAAACTTGTGTGAATATTTTGTTGTTGTTGATTAAATGTCTATTAAGTTTTATGGGTTGTCTCATCATCACAGTTGCTATCATCAAGTGTATTACAGTAAAATATATTATTATTATGACGAAACTGAGGTTGCAGCTAATAGTTTAAAAAGTATTAAATTGTTTTGTTGTCGAAATGTGCTTTACAAAAAACTATTAAGTATTTTTATTCATTCCGCACATGTGTGACTTCCATTTTTACCTGTAATCAAATAAAATTGTGTGAGGGTGGGCTTGATGAATTGATGATATTTTTTAGAAAGAAAGGCTTAAGACTTGAGACTTGATTGAGGAAGGACAAAATATTTATATAAAGAATAGTTAAAGTTAAAACTAATTTGTTGTGATTTTCTGATGACTTCTTATTACCTTTTTGTTTCAAATTAAACGGTTCTGGTGAGTAGATAATTACTTGAAATGGAAGATGGAAGTAGGTACTTAAAAATGCTGAGAAAAAAGGCAAACGGCTTTGCGGTAGATGAATGGAATGGATGGATAATTATGAACAAAAGAGTTGGTTTTGTGTAAAGGTAGTTAAAATATAATTAATTGGATCCTCTAATGAAAAAAATAATAATTTCCTAGGAAACCTTCTCCCAATTCCCAAAGAAAAAAATAAACTTAGAATTTACTTTAGAAACTGGTTAGTTAAAATGATGCATGGACGCAGTTTTTTTCAGTGTCAAACTTCTTGTTCTTGTCGATGTGCGCATCTTATCCATATTTTTTATAGTTTATCAAACGCTAACACAACTCAAGAATAATCGAATCAAGACCACCCACCTACACCCACGCTAGTTTAAATTAAAGTTTGCAATCTATATATCTGCGATTAGGTATTAGATTTATGGTGCAATAATTTTTAATTGTTTTTTACATCGTAGAATAATAATCCTATCAGCTTGAGAAATAACTGAAGCCTTGTCTTTAGTCTTTTGACATGTCTTCATAAAAATTATATATTTTAACGATGTTTTCTTATGACGTATTGGTTACAAATTACAATTCTACTAAATTCCAACAAACACCTTAACTAGTGTCCATTTTACTTATTGATTATTATTAACCAGTGTTAAAATTATCACCAATAAATGCTACATTAATTATCCCCTCACCACCACCAACCACGCGCGTTAATTGTTAGAAAAAAGGAGGCACTGACTTGGGATTTGAGTAGGTGAAGGTATGAGAATTAGTGCAGAAAAATACAAAAGAAAATAATATTTTAATTGTATGGTTTAGTAGTCATCATGGGGATTGGGGAACATTGAGAATGGTCGAGAGAGACAGTTGATGATAGATTTGTGTTAAAAGGAGTGGTTAATAGTTTAATATATTTTGTAACTGGTGGACCAACAGGAAAAAATTGTGTCTTGAGTTTAATTGTTTAAAGTTTAAATGTTATAGTTTTATGTTTACGCAAAAAAGCTCTATTTTATTGAAAAACCGTTCTAGTTTGAATAAATTGAATTTAATAGTGTCTTAGGCAACTTATAAGTTTTATTTGAGGCACTCACTTTCATTGACACTTATAAATGGACAATTGACCATTGTTGGACATAATTGCTAGCAATGTTATGAATGTATGTGTAAAATTAAATCAATCCTTTTCTTCTTGATTGTTGCCGAGTAGATAGTTGATAGTTTTGCATTTTGCATGTTTTGTAATAATTGATCATCCTCATTGTCATTCGCAATTAATAAAAATGAACATGAATCGAGCATTATTGTCAATTGTTGTAGTGATTATTAGAAAACATTTTTATTGATTACTTTACTGGTAGACAAGACAAGTTGTTGTTTGTGATGACGACAAACATGTTTTTTCAGTTGTTGTTGAAGTTGAACACGAAACATGTCAAAAGTAAGTGGCAATAGGTAACCGTAGCAACCACAGAGATAAAAAAGTTTTAACAGTAGCGGCTTGGTTGGGACTTGGGACATGAGCAATTGTTGTAAAAAAATGGGAAGAAAATTAAGATCTTTTTCTTTTCTTTGATGATTTATTGCCGCCGCCACTATTGATTACCAGTAAAAATGAATCAGTGAAGACCACCGGTGCCGTCTCGTCTTTTTTTGACAGTGAAACAGGCACTCAGGCACCTGACAAGTTTACAAATTGATAAGAACAACAATAAGTTGATGAAGAGGAATTATTGAAAGTGTAATTGTTAGTGACTAAAATATATTTAACTTTTAAAATATTTCCTTTTTATGTCTTTGTAATTGTTATGGAGTATTTTTACAGTCAATCGGAATCAATATAAATACATCTTCTTGTCTTCTGATATCTTCTTTTCGTTTAGGAAAAGCTAATGTTTTTCGTGACAGCCCATTGATTTAATTGTTGATAATTGAAAGTGATTGGAGGAAGAATGTGACACGGTTAAATGATTATTAAGTGGAGGGACGAGGGATATTAACTGGTATAATATGATTTGTCATGCAATTAATTGTAATTTTCTTTTTCGTTGATTGTCGTAATTAAATATTTTGAATGGGAATTGACAGTATTGAGTAGTTTTGATTGAGGAAGGTCGTTAAAAATGTTTAAGGGTCAGCAGGATGTATTTGAAGAAAAACTTTCTTTCGATTTGGCCGATTTGATTGATTTTCTGGTAGTTATTCAATAAAAATGCGTGACAATTAAATGTAATTTTTTGGTAAATAAAATTGATTTTTGATAGTCGTGAAATCAATTACTTAATTAATTTGAAGTCTTCAATCTCCACCTGGCCTAAAGCGTAAGTTTTTTCTTTGAAAAAATCTCCAAAGAAAAGGAAAGTCCATAAAAATCTTTACAAATCTTTGTAATAATATAACTGCCATCTTCCTCTTAATCACCATTTGATCACCATCAAAATATATTATGAGATTATCTCAAAAATAAAAATTTGTATCTGTAAAGATGAAAGTGAAAGGTATTTAAGATCGAAAAAATCTACAGAATATGATCTGTTTACATCCATCTCACCGTTAAAAAACGTTACATCCTCCCAGCAGTATTTCCTGTGGGGGTTCTTATCACACGCAAAAACCAAATTTTTAACCGTTTTTTCCTTCAATCCAAAATGAAAATTCCCTTTGGGTCCATCATCATTACAAAAAAATATACCCTTAACTTTAACCACCATCACCATGACAACTATATTCATGTTTAGCCATTAGCCTATTGGTATTTAAACTTTAAACCATATAGATACGCACATTTAACATTTTTATTTCCTTTCCTTTTAACTATCATCATTATTATCGACTCACTTTCACTGTCTATATATTTTCCCAGCCCATCTTTAAATTTTGACATTAAGGTTGGACGTGAACGACTCTTAAGTGTCTTCTTCAATTTACCCTGACTTTATAATAATAATAATAATATAATCCACAAGCCAATCATTATATTCTCATCATCCCCATAAGTCACTCTATATCAATATCAGTTCGAAATGTATATACAATTTTTTTTCGAACACGACATCGACACCTCCTCCTCCTCCACCACCACCACCACCTTAACGACATGCGTGCCTTTAAAAAAACACAAACGGAAACTGGTGCGAGTCTGAAGTCTGAAGCACGTGGATTTATTAAGTGCTTGAATTAAAGCGATACAATGCGGTTTTTACTTTGCACTTTTCTGCCCTTTTGTTGGTCATCTTATTCTCTCATCATTTGATATTTATTTGCATCATCTCTTATTGGATTAAATATTTGGCGTGATGGCATGACTTGATAAATGGCATGCACCAAAGTATTCAATCATCAAATAAAGGCGTATATTTTCAACCGTGACTCTAGTCATTTTCTAATGATGATGATGAGAGCCCAACGGCAAAAATGAAACAGGAGCATCGGCCCTATAATAATATCTATAGTTGCTTTTATGACAAATTTCCGATTCGCACGGCAAGAACATTAGCATGATCACCATCATCATCTTCTTCAAAATGAACAGCAGCAACTCTAACTCTTGAAGAAATTCTTTTAGACAAAAAGAAAGAGAATCTCCTTCTCAGATATTTTTTTTTTGAGACTTCACACCTTTCTATGAAAAATATATTCAAGTCCAATGCATTTTGTTATTGTCATTATTATTATTACTTTATTGCGGTTGACTGACTAGCTCCTCTCACACGAATCAGCTATCATCATCGTCATTCGTGAAATGATCATGAAAAAAATATATATTCAACAGTAATAAAATAAGTAATAAAAATATATATTTTGTATTTATCTGCTCTTTTGAGCTTTTTCATGAAGAAGCGTGCCTCGTTCTCTCACCTTCTCTCTTTATATCTTTGTGTCAAAAGGTTTTTTAAAACGCTTTAAAAACCAAGAACAATCTACTCATTATGATTATCATCTTCGTCGTCATGTCATTCTCACCTTCTCTGTGTACTACTGAAAGACTACAAGTATTAAAACTAAACCAAAATATTTTTTTTGTCACCCGGCCCAAGTCACAATCCTCAAAAAACAAAGATGCCGATCATCTTTCACGCGTGTGTGAACATGAACATGAACATCTCTGTTTTTTTTGAAGATGTCAAAAAAATGTGTGTTACGCAGTATTATTATCGCTCATCTCAAGCAGTTAACGCGAAATTTCACACAAAAAAATATTTAGTAATTTGAAGTGGAGTTTATATGGATATTGTTGAAATAAGTGGTGAGCTGAGTTGAGTTGAGTACGTTGCTCCTTAAGTATCAATATCAACGTGTTTATTAGATTGATAGACTGACATGCGATTGAATTGCATTTCAAAAAAATGTTCATGCAATGCTTATTGAATTTAACTACTCATTTTAATGGGTATACACCTTAAAGATTTTTTTAAAGCAGGTTCTTATATTGTTTTGCTGTTAGGTTGAGTGAGTAAGTAAATTAATCTAGTTATTTGCTGCAAGTGCAGGCACAAGCACACACCTTTGATATTTTTTAACTACTTACTTTGCTGAATAGTAAATTATGCCATGCCGGTTTCAAAAGAAAAAGCTTTAAAAATGTTTAATGACATGATGTAAATGTCAATGTGGCCAATGAATGGTTAATAAAAAAGGGAAGTCATTTATTATAGAAAACTGCATTTTGCTTTATTAGAGGTAGCATGTCATCTTGTTTTGTTGTAAACTTACATGAAAGGTTTGAACATGCGACAATTTTCTCTCTCGTTTGGTTTGATGCTCATTCTTGAATTAACTTTGAAATGGTTTATAAGGGAATTTGAAAGCAAAATATGTATACATTTTTAAGGTCAACTGCGACGAATGTAAACGTGGATGAAAGGGATTGGCAATAAGAAAATTGGGTTGTACGTGGTGAGCTGTAGAGAATGGACGAGTGCATTTGGATGATTTAGAAGAAGTAATAATGAGTTAACGCTTGCCTTAAAGAATATTTGGTTGCTATGGTTACTACATGCTGTGATCAATTAAAATAGAGTTAAGAAAAAAATGGAGCATTTTAA
Source organism: Entomobrya corticalis (assembly GCA_034694325.1). Lineage (NCBI taxonomy): Eukaryota > Metazoa > Arthropoda > Collembola > Entomobryomorpha > Entomobryidae > Entomobrya > Entomobrya corticalis. The sequence goes on along the minus strand of JAQFYG010000538.1, from coordinate 6,552 downwards.
TTATGGTTGTCGTGATTGTTGGTTTAATGTTTTAACTGAATGTAAAGTGTATTAAAAAGGATTATTTTTGTTTGATTTATTTGCTAATTTAATTATTATTTTTTGTTCTGTAGATTTAAACCGGAACGAAACAACCAACGCCGTCCATTAGCAAGAATGCGTTGGGGCGGTGGCAACCCATCTCCTGGGAGTGGTGCCAGCGGTACTGCACGTTGGGGTCAGTGTAACATCGCAGGAGACTTGATATCCTGCAGCCCTGGGATAAGTCCAGGCTCTTTGACACCGCTCTCCAGTGCTGGAGGTGTTGGACCAGGAGACATGCTAATGCCAGGTTACTTTGGACAGTTTAATCAATCGAGAAATGGAGGTCCAGTAGTACAGCAACGTCTTCCTCTGGAATCCGAATCTCGTGTTTCTAGCATGACTATTGCAGATATCAGTCCTCGAATCGCTGTGAAAAAGGTTCTACTTTTATATGAGCACCTGCAATACCACGAAGCCGCCAATTTTATTGATCGCTTGAGCGTCACAACATTTCGAATAATTTTGAGAGAGCTTCCAATCGACATTTTTATCGAGGCTATGCCCCACTCCCTCCCAATTTTGGAAAGTCTTTATAGCAAAGTCTTCGCCAGTGAAGGTACTGGAGGATCCTTAAAGTCCTTGAAACCTTATTCGGTTCTTATGCATATCGTCTCCTTTTTCTCGAGAGACGACACAAATCAGCAGTGTCGATCAGGAAGACCTTCAGAACAGTTTCTTCACTTTTTGGCGGACTGTAGAAAAATTTTAAGGGTAATGGTCCTTGGGGAGCCTCGATTAGTAAAAACCCTTCAGCAAAGGGCCAAGGCACTTGATAAAGCTGTCGAAGGAATGGGACATCACAGTCTGGTAGGCACCACAGACGAGTCCCTTCTTCCCCTTCATGACGCCTTAAAACTAGAATTCCGTCGGGTAGTGGACACCTATAAAGAAGCCCTTCAAAAACTGGAGGAACTCGCATTATCTGCAAAAAACATGCCAAAATCTTTAGCACATGGACCAGCACCTGTTGCAGCGTCTCATCAAAGACAGTTGTCATTAAGAGTGGATGAGATTCAAGACAGAATTATAAAAAATAAGAGTTTGTTAAATGTCGTGGAGCCAACATTGGATAACCATTGTCTAGACATTTTATTGGGGATTTTACAAAGGAGGATTGACCTGGACAAGGACACTTTGTTTCAATTCACGCAATTAAGAAAAGAGGCAGGGGATGGAAGTAATGTTGACGCCATTGTGGCCCCACTTCTCATGAGATATTCTAGGGCTTCCAAGAAGGTAAGAAAAACTTTTTATTTTGTTTATTCTTTTTCGGATTCAGCCAACCATGCTAAAAATCTTTAAAAATATCGTCAGTATATTTTATGTCTGTTTACTTTGTAGAAAGTCTCAGCATGTCAATTGTTTTAAAATGAAAGCTTTTTTCATACATTTTTGCATTGCATTCCTTTTAATTCGTGCGTGTATGAATGCAATCAAGGATGATAGGGCTTGTAACGGTGACGGTTGTTCATCGGCAATAAAACGTTCTATTTTTTTCAGAAAGGAACGTGAAATTTCTCACCTTGCTCCTTAGAGAGTTCCTATTTAACAGTTTATAAAAAAACATCATAAATAAAGTATATAAATACAACAACCATTTATCATTATCTTGCGACAAGTAAAAAAGAAAAACCGAATCTCTACAATTTTCTCCCTTAAACTTTGTAGTCTGTAGTCTGTAGACTTTACCTTTATAATTTTTTTGTAAAGATAAAAGAATGGAAAGGCAATTAGTACAAAAGACAAATTGTTTTCTTGCGTACATTATAATTTTTTTAATGCTTTTGTTATAGATACTGCGTTTGCTACTTACTTATTCATGGGATTATTATGATTACAAATATCCTCATTTAGAATACAACGTAACCAGGTAATCACCGAATGAATATATGAATAGGCATTACGCATAAAAATAATGATTCTTTTTTATTGCCATAACAACGTTAATAGCTTATGTTACATAGAAAATGTGAACTAGATCTCACAAGAAGTATAGCACACTAATGTGAAGTTAAAGTTAAGTTAATCATATGCAAAAAAATAAAGTATTTATGATGTGTATCCTTTCCTTTGACAATGTTTTTGCTTCCTATTCGGCTCCCTTTTGTCTTGTAGATTTTAAAATATTTATTAGTATGATTATTATTGAAATCAAGAATATCAAGTGTACGTGTTGTAATTTAACCTAACCAACAAACCAATAACATTCGTTTCCGTTCCTTCGTCATAACCGCCACCACGAAAAAAAAATTATGTGTGCAGCTAAAAAACCACGTAAAGTTACTAATTTACACCGATGATGATTATTATGATGCCACCCCACAAAAATAACTAACTTTAACTTTAACTATTTATTATTCAAAAGTAAAAATAGACTGTCACTTTCCATTCCTCCACCTCATATTGCTATTCATACTGTTTATTATGAAATGGAGAGAGTCAAGTCTTCAAACAAAAATATAACCAAAAAAGTTGCTTCTTTTATTTATTTATTTATTTATTTATTTTAATCAAAATGTGAGTGAAGTGATGTCATAGTTTTAATGAAAGTTTTTTTTTCTTTCTGGTGGAAAGACTGGTGGTGGTAGGGCTGTTTGCACCACTCCTCACGTGCGTACGCAATTGTTACCTGTTTTGTTTTGTTTGTCTTTTGAAATGGTAGAGAGTCGGTAGTAATTAGTCGCTAATTATTGCTCCTTTATGTGTGCATCTGGGATTGTTTGCTCGACATTTGAATTTTTATATATTAGTTGATATGTAAAAAGTAAATGTAATTATATTTCAAAGGGTATTCACTATATACTAATGAGCCTGTTTTAAAATCATATTGTGTAACAATTTTGTGCAAAAAAACTTTACAGAGATCATATATCGCACGCAACAATAACAACAATAATGATTGCGGTAGTATTAAAGGTCTCATTTTAAATGCCGATTTGATATATATTCTCATTTACAATTTACATCACAACTTGTTATGGATGGTTTATTATTACGCAAGAAAAGAAATTTTGTTCAGGTGTCAGGATGAAAACATGTCATGACAAAGAAGACTTAACTTTGAGTTTGGCACGGGTAAATAGAGATTTGATTATGTATGCAATATTGCATGAGAGAAACGACATTTTTCTAAAATATTCTTCGTTTAAAATAAAAAAACCAAAACAGATTGTGATAATTACCGGGATTTCTTTTCACTTTTTAAAGCAATAAAGGATTTCTTCAGACTTTTGTAATTTTCGGTGAGAGTTTAAAGCATAAAAACAATTTAATTGAGTATTGTACATTTCTTCTTAAACGTTACATCGTCATTAGCAAGAATAATTGTAGTAAGCCCTTTTACTCTTATTTTAATCCATACCAAAAAATCCTTAAATAAATATTACGACTTTTTTTTACCTTCTCTTGCTAATTACTACATAACAACTATGATCACAATAATTACCCAAAAATTTATCCACACAAAACTATAAATCACTTCATTACACAACTTTTACCATCACCATCCATCTTCATCTTTGTTCCTGACTGTCTCTATAAAAGTTATAAGCCTTTTCATTCCTCCAATCTAATCTTAACCATTTTTTTCGATTTTCCTTTTCATCTTCCATCTTCATCTGCGTAAAATATATCTTTATTCTGTTGCACGATTTTAACCAAAAAAATCTATATATTACCTTCTCCCAAGTTTGGGTTAAATACATAATAGCTAATCTATCTATTTATTATGGATTTTCACGATTTTGTAAGCAGAGAAGTTTATACCGATTAAAAGGAAAAGTGAACGCATTTTTTGAAAGCGATATGAAAAGAGAGAAGGGTGATCGTGCAAGAAAATTGATTTAAGTATGGATGCAAAATACAAAGCAATCATCCATTTATTTTGTGTTCCCTAAAAAGCGTATAGACAAACGCCTATATATTTAAAAACAGCTCATATCACACAGATTCAAACAGTATTTGTAATAGAATATGCTATAAATCAAAATATTTTAGAAATGAAACGGTATATGCATAAGAAATGTGATACCAAAGTACCAACCAAGTAATGTCACTTAAATCGTTAGTTAAAAGGCTTTTTGCTTTTAAAAATGCACCTATTTAAACCAAAACAAAATGAATCTTATGCAAATCCGGTGTTGGCTGGCAAAATAACGATTTTCTTTTCATTTTTTTGGTAAGAATAATAGGAGAAATTCCATATATGGCTGTTTTATTCATTCATTCAAAAAAATATGTAAAAATTGTTTTTTGCGGAATCGTCTTGAGGAGGCGCTTACAGATTCACACACAAGCGCTTTTTCTCGTTGAGTCGAGTACATTGTTGTAAAAATTATTTTTGGGCAAGGCTAAATTTTTATTTTTTGTGTAAAAAAGACAATAAGTTCTTTAACCCAATTTATAAAGAAAGATATAATAATAATTTCTCTCTCATTTCAAATTTCATATAAATCATAAGACACATGGGACAGGAAAAAGGAGTAATTCTTTTTGCGAATTTCAAGGGAACTTGATATGATACGATGAATTGAAGGGACTTTTGTTTTGATTATGATGAGGACGTTGGTGGAAGTAGAAAAGCTTTTCACCTGACATAGTTGATTTGACAGCGGTAATAGTAGTGACCACTCCAACAAATCCACTTCTCATTTCCGTCCGTTATCCGTCTCTCGAGACTTCGAGAGTCTCAATGACCAGGAGAGAGCCATCCTCCGTCCTCCAACCTGGTCATTTTGCATCTTTAGTTTCAATTCAACTTTCATCTATTCTTTAATATCAATGTCATGTCAAAAAGGCGGAATAAATAATCATACTTATAATTTTTTAAGGGGAAAAACGATAAAAAAATATTACTTGTTTCTCACTCTATCTTCCTCCATTAAAAGAAATATTATATTCTTAAACATTTTAAACTTTAAATGTATTCATGCTTAAAGTTAAAGTTTTAAAATATAATAATCATCAACTCCATCGCCTCGCCACCTCCTTCGTCGTCCCTCTCGTCCAAGATGATAGGAGGAGGAAGCGAAATAAAAAAGAGAAAAAACCTGTCTTTTTTCTTTAAATTTTTTTCCTTTTTTGAATCTTTTCATCATCTTCTCTCATACAAGTCAAGTGTCAGACCTACATGTGCGCTCTTAAGAGATAACGGGAGAGAGTCACTGATAAACTTGTAAATTTATAATGTGCTTTATGGAAATAAAATGAATATTCAGAGAAAAATTTCTCACGTAACCAACAAAATATTCAAGACAGTTTATAAATATGGATTTTGCAATAGAAGGTGATAAAGATCATCAAGATTATCTATTACATTAACACTTTCAATTTTAAATATGACTTCATATTTTAGACATTTAACTTTAAAAAAGCCACACACAAAGTGAAAAAAAAATATATCTTAAAAGGTCAACAGGAGATAAATGGGATTATAAACGCGCGGGGGACTTCAAAGGGGAAAAAATATTATGGTGAACGTGTTGTTAAGCAATTATATCGATAATCGACTCAAATACACGTAATATGTTAATCATTTTAAAAAAATAAATGGAGATTGTTCAATAAATGTATTAGGAATATTAATAACAGCAGTCGATCACGACTTGCAACTTGATTGCGAATATTTTTTAAATAAATCTTTTATGATTCATACGCAATAACATCATCAACGGATTAAAAATTAGGGATTGTAAGCACGTCTCAAGCAAAGTACCAATCACATTACCTATATATTATTTTAATGGATTATTGTTGATTATTGAACACTATTGCGTACTAGTTTATTGTCCTTCTGTTATTTTTTTTGTCATGTGCCAAGTCATTCTTTTTTTGACTTGTCTTCTTCATTATTGGCGAAATGAGTGGTGGTCAGCATTGTTAATCGATTGTTGATGGAAAAATGTCAAATAAATATGTATACAAAATGCAAGCCTATTTGATGATGGTCATCTTTGTAATCTTCTTTGCATTATTTTGAGCACGCAGATTATTTTGAAATGATTGAATCCTGAATGTCGAAATGAACAGAGTATAAAATAAATTTTGTATTTTAGGTGCGGTATTGTATCAAAAATTATTATTTATTTATTAATTTGAAACAATGATCGTGATAATACGATACATACTTATTAATCCGGTAGTCTTTCGTGTTGAAAATGAATGAAACGGTTACTTTCAACAGGTTGGACGTTGGACGTTAAAGTTAAATATGTGACGACAATGAGGATGATGATTATGATAAGATTATAGAATTGTTAGATTCACATTCTCTTTTTTTCATCGGATGACTTGGTCACAAGAATTAAGCCTTTCTGACTGTTTGTTCTTCTCTTGTCTCCTGTCATTCATGCGTTGTAACGGTAAGCTTGGTGGTGGTGGCGGTTATTATGTCTGTTGTTCCGAATATGTTTTTTGAAGAAGATTGAGAGGAAGAGATTTAGATTCAGACTTGAGATTATATTTTTGTAT
>JAQFYG010000537.1:0-28595 GCA_034694325.1 Entomobrya corticalis | reverse complement strand
ATGAAGAAGGAGAAAGGCCGTAAGGGAAATTGGAAAGTGTGTTATGGTCTGATATGACTTGAATTGGAAGAAGCTTTCGTTAGCAAAACAACTCACTATATGAGATGCTTTCTCTTATGTGTGTTTATGCGTTTTAGTACAATAATAATAATAATATAAAACCATGATGCCATCAACATCATCGTCCTCGTCGTCCATTCTAGAAGAAAAAAAAGAAGAAGGACGACGACAATGATGACAATGGTATGTACGGAGGATCTACTACCAAATATGTATCGTTTGTTCACTTTTTGTGTACATTACCTATAAATATTAGGAGGAAGGAAGGAGGAAACCTTTTTACTTCATTTTTCTGCCCGTTTGGATATGTGTTGCTGTTGATCAGTTTCTAAAACTCACAATCCTCTGTTTGTATGCATGGTCATTTTCTCTTCAATATTTTAGGAAGAAAGGGAGATTTAGAAAGGAAGAAGGAAGATAATGTTGATGATGATGGACTGACCAAGACTGTAAGCCAGAAAGCTTATTTTTTCTATACAAATAAAAAGTGGACTAACTACATCACGGCAGAAAAGCTGCATAGTATTCGCTGAACTGATGAACCGTGTAAACATGTAGGCACTTCTACTTTATACAAATGTAATCAACGAAAGATGCTCCGTTTTTCAACTGTGGGTATATGTATCATGTTAATTTAGGTTTATAATTTTTAACCACATTGCTTAAAGGGTTTTAATACTGTTTTATGACTATTTAGCTTAGTTCCTAAATGCTTACAATCCAGTTTACGCTAACTTGAATAGTATTACTTAAATATTAAATAAGCGATTTTGGTCAATACAGTTGATCACAAAATCAAAAAAAAGTTAAACATTAACGATCAGATCCAATCATTATAGAATGTGTAAAATCGAGTTCCAACTCATTATTAAGCAATAGACAAAACTTCACATCAGGGTCTTGCAACCGTTGGGGCCAGTGTCGCCAAAAACGGATTACCTTTCTCTTAAGTTTTCTTAAAACGTAAACAAAACTACCTATTTAAAATGACAATCAGTACAGCTCATTTTCTGGGGCTATTACTCTTCGAAAAAATAAGTGATCTTTCAACAAACTATATTTAACCGCTTTTGCAAGAAACTTCCTTTCCTCCCTTAATTTTCTTTTTAGACCTTTTTAAGGCATATTAAAGTAAAATCACTACAGATTTTTACTAGGTATGTAAAGGGTGAAAATAAAAGAAAATTGAAAAAAGATTGCTTAACATTACTTGCTACTGCACAAAATCTAAACAATATATATTTATTGCAACCACATTAAATCTTATATACCCGGTTTTATATTTTATTTCCCTTTGTTTTTCTCTTAGTTTAATCAATACAAAGAGTAAAGTCCTTTGATTTCTTTTGGTTTCTTTTCTTTGCGCCATCCCTTTTCCTTGCGGTTTGTGGTGATATATGCAGGGAAATAAAGTAAAATAAAAAAGTAATAGATTTTCTTCCCCAGAACAACAGACATGATGCCACACACCACACGACGAGAAAGAAAGCAAAAAATACATCAGTGACAGTAAAAGTGGGTAGCTCGTCGTCGGTGGTATTGTACGGTGCAATAAGGTACAACAGACAAGGACGCGCGTAAACTCAGGGAAAGTTTCAGTTAGTTTGGTATGTATCACTAACAGCAAAGAACTATATAGCATCAACATAAACAAAATGCCATTACATGTAGGTTCATACATTATTATAATGTCATCATCATATATAATGCAAGGCAGGAGTTGACTTTGCTTTCTATCCGAAAAAAGTAAGAAGCTGGAGAAAAGAAGACAATCAGACAATGGGAAAAGACAGAAAAAGACGAAGTGGGAAACCATATAATCGCTTAGCTTGGTTTCGGTTTGGCTCCTGTGCACTAAACAAGTTACAGGGAAAATTTGTTTGCAATTGTCGTTATTATTATTGTTTGTGTAAAGAGATGGATAAATTTATGTGCATACATACTCAAAATAATACCTATAAGTATATACTTATAAGGTAGTAAAAGGGAGGAAACAAAATACATTATGTACCTATACACATTTGTAAATAAAAAGTGGGAAGATACAAAGTAAAAAAAGGAAAGATATAATGTGGAATATTATTAGATTCAGTTGGTATTTTGCCTGTATTGGGTTGAGATATAGGAAGTTGCTGTTGTTCATGATGATGATGAAAGAATAGAAAATAGAAGTTCTGTGTCTTTTTATATACGTTACCACTATTACTACTGTTGTGGCGGCACATGGCAATAAATTACACGTAAAAACGGGACGTTTCTTCCAACATTTTACGTAAAGTAATCAACCAGGATTCGTTTTGTCCCTGCTTTTGAGTCTCTGTCTTTTTTACTTTTTACTGTCTCTGTTTTCAGTTTTGCTTTCCTGTAACTTCTCTTATTTCTGGCTTTTGTATTCTTTTTTAAACAACAATATACCTTTTGGGACAAACAAATGTCTTACAAAATTTTAACATTATAACTACTGTACATTATACCTACCAAGTTAGTTTGCTTTAGTATTATCTTGTTACGTATGCTAGAGGTTACCATATTAAGCAAGTGCACAAAACACAATAACAGAATCTTCCTTTCATTTTCAACGAGCGACATTCCGTTCCTTTTGTGCAATGTATCCAGCCACTTCGCATCTGCTTTTAATTTCTTTTTCTCAACGTATTGAAAACGCATTCTGTTTTACTTTAACTTATTTTTCATTACAACTCATGGAGAAATCTGTACAGTGCAAAGGATGTCCATCCATATCCCCATGATGTATAGTGACCCGTTGTTTTTCAGCTCACCATTCACACGTACATACTGCTATTGCCCTCCGAGTGGTTAAAATATTTGTAAAAACTTTCGAGGCTGATGTTACGACCTCATGGCTTTATCATTATTTTGTTGACAACAGCAATAATGAAAGTAAAAAAGTAGAACAAAAATTGAGACATTTGGTGGTGGCAAATTACCCGAGGAAGATACATACTTTGACAAAACTGGTATTTCCAGGAACCAGACAAAATTATGATTTTTACTTTGTCTCTAGAACAGGGCTGTGTACTATAATACAGCAACAGCTACGTAAAATTAATACCAAAAAACTTTGCTAGCAACATGAATGAACTTTTTCAGTTATTTTTTGCCTTTAACATTTGGTATTAAACTATTTATTCACAGTGCAATATAACATGCAGGACAGGCAAGCTGCGTGTGTTGATCTACGTACATAATTTGTTGTAGTAGGAAGATTTTTATCTCAGGGAATGTGAAAGCAACAAAAAGAAAGACTAATAATAGTGAGGAAATAATGAAAAACTTTGTGGTTTAATTCGGCCATCAGAGCCGCAATCGAGTAGTTTTGTTTGTTGTGTGGTGGTAAAGTAGAGGAACATTAAGAAAGCGAGAAGAACAACGGCAAGAAAATTCCAGGAGGAGCCAATTGTATCATTTTGTATGGTTTTACTGGAAAAGTCCAGCGGAAAAGAAAGCTTATTAATACGCGTTACTATACACATTACACCGTTTGGAAACATGTATAGTATGCTCCCTGTATATATTTATGTCTGGTGTAGAAGAGGAACTAGGAAAGTGAGAGGAAAAACAGGAGAAGACCCAGGGATACCGAGTAATAATGATTTCATTACCATTACATCTTTCTTTCGTTTTTCTTAAGCCCAAGGCCTTAATGTTAACAACATAACTTATCCTGTCCTCTGTATTCCCATCGTTTTCACCCAAAAGTACAAAAGCAAAATCAACTGTAAATGTGCTTTTGTATAAATATATAGTTGACAGTAAAATATCTTATGCATATATATGGACAACACAACAAGAAATCTTTTTTGATAGGGCCGTACTGGTCGTAACTCGTAACTTTATTAGCAAAGTGTGTATACATTTTCCCCTTTTTATGATATCACCTATGTGTAAACGTACTTATGTACCTTATTACTTTACTGGTGGAAGTTTTGTCTTCAATTTATTTGTTGTTTGGTCAAGTGCTTCTCATTGTCATTGCATTGTTGCCAATATATAAGATTATATTATTCATCTATATCGTTCGGTTAGGAATATACGTGTTATTAAGACTAGTTGGAAAAGTAGGGGATTTCAGTAATGATACATTAAGTTGGGTTATGTACACTACTGCATGGATATTAGGGGGCTCACAAAATGATGGGAATGAGTAGGAGAAAAAAAGAGACAACAGAAGGACGAGTGGTCAAACCTTAATGCAACTTTAACTGCCATTCAATTGTGTTCATCCTTCTTACGATGTTTACTAGAAGACTTCAATTACAGACATTTAGGCAAAATGGGAAACTTTTACCTACACTACAGACACGTGTAGCGTAACATTACTGACGTGCTATCCATTTCTGTAGTTTAGATATTTCATGTTATGTGAACGTGAAAATAATAAAAATCCAGAAAGGACAGAAAATCATGATTATACAGTTTTGATATTAAAATTATCTTGTTGACTAATTCTTATAGATATTGTTTGAAGAATTTTTTAATTTAATTAACTGCAATGTTATTAGCATCACGCATCAACAAACTTTTCCCATTTTTATACTACATAGACATAGTATCTTGAGTGCGTCTGCTACATTGGATTTTTTAATTCACATGTCCCATTCTCAGTTCATTTCCCAATATTTTGTTACATATCTCATGTACAATTCCCCTTTAAATTTGTCTACAATGCGGACTGAGAAAATTGTACGGACGGGAAGAAAACATTCTTAAGCTACAGATTGAAGAGCATCTTAAATTCATTTTATTTTCACTCTCCCACAGTGTTTTCTTTCTGAATAGCAATTTAGCTTTTTTTATTTTGATGATTGGAATATGTACACAACAAACGTAAGCAAAAATTCAATAGGGTAACTACCGTATGTGATGCTAAATTGAAGAATGTAAAAAATACCGATGAATCTAATGTCTCATGTCTCCATTGCATGTGATAATAAGACAAAAACGTAGGGATACAAGTAATATAGTGTAAGTGTATGGTGAATTAGATAGGTGCATGGGCATATTATATTCCATATTTTACTATAAAGTATAATATTATTATGTTGGTAAACTGATTGTGGGTGAATGAATGAAAAAGATTGGTTAAATGACTTGCTCAAAGAGACGGATGCATACGTGTTTAAAGAAGACTCACATGAGTAAAAAACGCAGAAGGCATAAATACACATGTATATAATATATAATGGAGCTGCAAAAGTAGTGGTGGTGGTGGTGCTTCTGATTTTCGTCGTCGTTGCGGTATCTCTCTCATCATTGCATTTATTGCTTTACATTTTCATGTAGTTGTGTGTACAAGCAGGAAAAGGAGAGAATGCTACACACGAGGTTTTTCTTTTTGCATGGCCCATTTCATCGAGCAGTGGTAATTCCCAGGCTTGTTTATTTAATCAAGATTTCGACATATTTATGGTTTTCAACCGTATCTACAATAATATATTTTTTGTCTTGTTGAGAAACAGATTGGTTGCTTAAAAGTCAAGTGAAGCCAAACGAAAAAAACAAGAGAGGAAAAGCATTTAATTTTTTACAAGGAACCTTTCTACACAAATTAAGATAAAATGCAACTGACAGGATGATCTTGAATTAGCAGAAGCAGCAGAAAAAATTGTATATGTGTTGGAAAAAGTAACAATAAAATTGTTTTATAAAATTAATCGTCAAAACAAAAGGTTTGTGTTTAATGATCTAAACCGTACTTTATTAAGCTTGGCGTCCTTGAATAATCAGAAATTGTTATTATTATACGTTATGTTTTTCTTTCAATTTTATTGGTGAAAAAACAACTTTTCTGAAGATGAATACATGTTGCATCAAATGGCCCCATTCTGTAATATTCTTCTTCAGAAAACGGGGAAAGTGAAATAAATTCGTTTACCTCGAATCTGAAAAGCATGGTTCTTGAATGCACCAGTTTGTTCCATTGCATCACATAGCCCCAATCTTGCTTTACTTTCTCAAGAAGCTTATTTTAGACATTCAAGGAGTACAGACTCCCCCAAAGCTCACTAGCAAGTCACCGTCTCATTCACCGAAGATTCGGGTCGAGACTAAACTGGAGTATACACCGCACCCTCTCTTTACTATCTCATGTACTTTTAGAAATGTTCCCGGTAGGGATATCTTCCCAATGGTGAGCTCAGCATCCAATCCGAATCCCGCTAAACGGAATTCCCCGAAAAAGCATAATGCAGTATGTATCTCGGATGCCTACACAGATGATGGATAAACACGTGTAGTAAGTAACAACAAAGAGCAAAGAAGTAGAATTCACACACAAACACAAATAACATAGCTGATATTCCGATGAACAAAGTAATTCCAGCAAAGCTTCTCTTTTCCCCAACGAGTTTCACAGGATAGAATACAAGGTAGCATCATGTGAGAAGATTCAATTAAAAATCCACTGAGAATCTCACCAGTTTTCGTTTGTATGAATTTGCTGATAGCGTTGCTGTTGATGCCAAAAGCGGTGATCTTATCTTGTCACGATGATTCACATTGCTCCAAATAGAGACGCAAATCTTTCTCTTTGTTTTTCTACAGAAGCAGAGGTAGCAATTGTAATAGTATAATCATATTACAACCTTCGTCTACCATAGCCCAAATATATTTTCTACGCGTTTTATTATTTTTTGGTATACGCGCTCCCCAAGATTAGCTTTTATCAGAAAAGTGATGATTCTAGAAAAATGCTCATGAATCACTACAGATTATACTATACCTACATACTATCTAGCTTGAGAGTTACTCATTATTTCCAGATTCCCCCTTTCCTTCTCATTTTACTCATTTCTTGTTTAATGAGATTACAGGATTTTGATAAGACACCTCATTAAGGTGCTAGTCAAACCTCACGGTGAAAGTGTTTTCAGGAAGTCCTCGAGAATCGATGGTGCACAAAACATTTTTGGGGCAATTTAATTAAGAGAGAGAATTATTGAAGATTGCAGTCAAACCCATGTAGATGTCGAGTTATGTATTTACGGGCTTAAAGGAACCTTTTTACATTCGCTTTTTATCTTCATATTTATGAAAAATCAAAATAACAGTCATTTTAATTGCTATTCTTGAACCTTAAGCATCATCATATTCTTTAAATAAATGAAAATTTAAGTATTCTACTTTGCTGAACATACAGGTAGTTAATATAAAATGTATAAAAACCTGCTTCATGTTTTTAGAAAAAACGAAAATGCAAATTTGAAATGAAGAATAAAATTATCTAGTTGGTTCCTACGAATGTACGAAAAGAAAAAGAAAACCACCGTTAGAAGTATAAAACTACATTTTGCTTGTATCTTTACATTATAAATGGTGACCAGTTATGAAAATAATACAGAGATGATGAACACATCCGCTTACCTCATCTTTATTGGCATAAACTACATGTTATAAAACTAAAGCAAGTACTTTTCCCATTTCCATTATGCTCATGCTATCATGCTTACCCTGCAACCACCTTTTCATTTTTCTTGAAGACTTTCTTGGGAACAAGAAAATAAAAGAGGAAGATACGCAAATTACAATTTTACGTACATTCATACAAGGAAGATAGTTCAGAAAAATGCACAATAGTGGTCCCAATACGCTACTCTATTTGAGATATAAGAGCTAATAAAATTCTTTCCTTCCTTCCCCTTCTAGTCTCATATCGCTTTAGCATACATGTTTTTATTCAGATTTTTTTCTGTCGATTCCCTCCTTCTTGGAAGACAGTCAGTGGAATTCTACGGAAAAAACTGTCGCGGCGACAGAGAAGTAAAAGGCTAAAGTTTTCCTTTTCCCTCCTTCGGATGCATTCATGTATGTAAGTTACACACGTAATAATATTTCTTGCCTGGAATGAAAATCTCTCTTCGAGCATCCCAGAAGAGAGAACAATAATAATAGTAATATTATTATGCATGGGGTGCACAGTCATACACATGTGCCCATGTTTCATTCTTACTCATTTTACCTTGCTGCTCACTCACTGACTTTTCCTGTTGAGATTTTTTACATGGAAGAGTAAAAGGAAAACGCGATAAAGCGATCTCGTTTTTCCTCCTGGATGAAGACAACACGTTTATGGAAAGGTCTGCCTACCTATAATCTTTATATAGATGCAGATGAAAAACATGTATAATATACTTTGCATATTTTTTTGTCTTCCGCATTAAATGCAGTTCAGCTGAGGTTATGCGATCCTTAAATCAGATTTGTGCCATCAGATACTTTATTATGAAAAGCGGAATTCTTCTAGGCATAAAATTTTTGTATAGAATAAAGAAACAAAATAGGTAATGGGAGTTAGAAATAAATTGAACTAACGGCAATGATAACACTTTTTACCGGGTGAAGTAATGACAATATATCTAATAAATTATACATAAAAACTGTAAGTTAAATTGGGGTTTGCTATCAACAAGGCAATTTCTAGCAAAATGCAATGTAAATGGGAAATATATTCATAATGCAGTAGCAATGATAGTTAAAGATATATAGTGATTTAGTGATATCAGTGGAGCTTTAGTAACTTAAAAGGTGCACAATGTAGTGTAGGGAAAACTAAAATCTGATCAATTTAACGTTGATACGAAGAGAAACTAAAGATAATTAAATCTGATGATTCAGTCTAGTTCGATGCAATTTATGACTAGTTAAATATCAAAATAGATATACATAATGAGATTTTACTTCAGTTACCTGTATGGCGAACAGTTCAGTGCATATAATATCGTATATATTTCTATTTAAATTGACGTTTTACTTGTCCTCGTTAGATTCACTTAAGATTCGTTTCATAAAAATGAACTTTGTCAGTTTGGAATTACTAAGTAAGGTAATAAAAAATCCAGCCAAGTTAAAACTATCATGCAACGTCAGCATACAAAAGGTAGAATAGTATATATTCCTAAAGCAGTTAAAAGGTACTTCCACTTCCTCCTTCCATACCATAGTTATGCTACCAGTTTCAAAATCATCTCATTTCTGTGGCTTGGACTTTTGGCTTTAGTAAACAACCTGTGCTTAGTAGATAGACTTCATCTTTCTTCTTTTCACTTTTCCTCATATATGTATAGGTAGATTTTCCCTTTTAATATGCTATCTAGAAGAAACTTCTCGGAAATACAGTGGGCCACAACACAAGAAAAGCCGAAAAGAGATGAGATATAGTGATGAGATTGAAATGATTTGACTTTTCTTCTCTCTCATCTTCTCATCTTTGCTCTTCTACTTTCCGGCAGTGCAGGAGGCTACGCAAATGTTCAGCTATTATTATTACGCATATAAAAGGAGAGCTTTGGCTCGGCTGAAGGTAAGCACACACAAGGAAGACGACGTGGTCTTTGTAGAGTGGCAATTTACCTTTGACTTGTGTGTATTTTCCTGTACCTACCTTCTTCTCTCCACTATTTATTGCTTACTGCTTACTTTGCATACCTACAATATTCATTCATTCAAATATGACTTTGGTTTTTTGGCTGGCATCTATAATAATTTCCTCTGTTCTCTCTCATTTCACATTCAGGATATCACATGCAAGCCACAGAAAATAAATGAGATGTGCTAGCACAGCTACCCCATTCCATTTATTTACCCGTCTTGTGCCTTTTCTTCGTCTTCTTCATCTTCCTCCACACTCATTCGACGTAGTGATTTTAAACCTTTTTACTTTGCAGTATAGCGCGTTCCTTCTTCATCCTTTCCACCTCTCAATCTCAATATCAGGTTTTCAGCTTCCGTCATCAGCAGCAAACAAATAAATTATAAAGTATGCAAAGTACACCTTGGTTTCCCCCTTTTCTTTTCCGTCAGTCCGTTCATATTAGCATGGCACGTTTCAACTGAAGCCAAAAAATAACATGAGAGATGGAAAGAACGAGAGCAAAGAAGAATCGGATTGCCAACAACAAAAAAGGATGAATCAAAATAATGAAGATTCCTATAGATTCAGACAAGCTCATCGTCATCATCAAAAATCAAACCATTCACCACATAGCGAACAGAGATTCAGCAGAGTGAGCAGGAAATTTTTTGTTAGTTCCTTCTCGTCACAGGAAAGAAAGGATGCCAATGATGACAGGCAAGCTTGCAAGAACATAAAGTTGATTACCGCAGTATTGCTTACCTTTGTCGTCAAGAGCAGGCTTTCCTCCTTGCCCTTTACAGAGGAAAGGAAATTCATGATTTTTTTCAGTAGAAAGATGCACATTTTTGGGAAACCAATGCTAAGGTGAAATGGAGTTGGAGTTTAGACAAAGGTGATGATGATTCTTGAAAGAAATATCCTCTAAATTTTAATAACCTACCTATAGTGTCTACCTATTTTCGTATCTTTACAATCTTCTTCATTCCATTCAGAATCTTTCATTCTTTTAAGATGTATAGAGAGTAGCTCAAATGAAAGAAATTGAACATATAGAGATTCCTTTCGGAATTTTGCATATAAAATCTCAATTTTGCTGGCATATATACTGTCGACGTTGCCTTTATCTCCATAAGATGTTTTCGAAAGTTCCCCAGGCTTTTATTATCACGTTCAACTTGGAACTGAAAATGAAGGTTCTAAACGAAAGAAGGTAATTTATTCATGAATCTCATTGCGACGAATAACTTTTGTTCTTACGGTTGTGGTTAGGAATGTGTGATGTTCACAAAACCATAATAATATAAGCTACAAGTATATATTCAATACTCATTATTATTTTACTATGCATTATTTTTACGAGCACTGTTCTTATTTTAGGTAATAGATAACAGAAAGAAATTATAAAATAAAATCAGTAAGATGGTATAAATACAATATTAGTCAGCCTTCAAATTTACACTTACGCAATAATGTACCTGGCACGTATATACTATGAAATTAAACATCTAACAGATAAATAAAATGATAAAGATAAATGAGAGAATATTAGCAGTACTGTGTGATTTCCAACAAAATATTATTGGAACTTCATTTACAGTACTTAGGACGCACTAAAAACTAAATCAAAAGCTTTTTCCTTCTATTCGTCAAATTGAAATGGAGAAATTCAAGGTCAACTTGATGAGTAATTAAACGATAAAATGAAGTCTTTGAATCTGAGCAAACAAAGCGAAAAACAATAAATGTCGTCTCAGACTCTTAATATGCTGCAGTCCAGAATCTCCGAAGTGCAGAGGTGTTAAATATGAAGTCTACCACTGATACTCAAACAAAAATGCGCTTGCCATTCACGGGAGATGACACAATACCTTCTACGCATCGATTTCTGTAAGTTGAAAAGAAGGTATTCTGGAGTCTTGACATGTCACATGATATCTCATTATATTAATCTTCTTGGAACAGCTCATAAAGATAAGAATATTAAATGTGTTAGCGTTTTTTTAGCTTTCTTACTGGAGAGGGGATAAATGAGTGACATCAAAACTGAAACACAATTGTTAAAATTGTTAATGCTTATATTAGACATGCAAAAGTAGTTTTATAAATCTAATGCACACATGCAAGTTCATTGGGGTTTTGCAAAGAATTGTTTCTTCGGTTAAAAATCTGTTGATTGATGAGATTACAGACGTCATTCAATATTAAAGCTTTCATTTATATAATGCTGTCTATATTTATAATGAAGACTAAGCGTTGTTTGCTTAAAATAGTACATATAGATAAAAACAAAGCGATACTACCAAACTACGTAAGCTTAGATAAATATGTTTGATTTAGATAAAACATCCAGAGGAATGCTCTTGACATTAAACTATACACGAAACGTAAACTAAAAGTAAGAAAAGGCCTTAGACATAATATACTGAGTGCGACAAACTGCTGCTAACTGCTCAACAAATTAATTATTTCCCTGGTCAGAATCTTTGTCCTATATTGAATTATAAGGCAAATGTGATAACATTATCATTAATGATGCTATGCTTTTTCGTTTATCTATAAATTTGAAAACAATTTGATTTTATATCAAAGTTTACAAAATACGGCAAGGCAAATATATATGTATATGCTTGTAGGTCAACCAAATGCGTATTGACCACATGTCGTCTGAAATTATTATATTTTAACATACAAGCTGAGATGGGTAAACAGTAAAATGTAACATTTCTTACCAGTATCAGTTGTTTAAAGAAAGATTAGTTAGGAATTCAAAACGGGTTTCACTATTTCATTACCTGTAAAAAAGAGAAAAAAACGAACATTAGCAAAACATATAAAACATATTGATGGCAATATCTTCAAACCATTTTTTCAATTGAATATTATGCAATTAATACCAATTACCATTATATGAACTTTTATGCTATAATATGCTGTGAAAACGAAAATTGAATTCTTTAAACTGATCGTAAAGCTTACTATGTAATTTAGAAGGATGATGTCAATGTCAACGATGACACGTAACGCAGAAGTACAGACTTAACAGACTATGCAGGAAAGAATATAATTTATCCAAGTTATATTAAAAACATAAATACTAGGTCTGCTACTTGTAATTTTAAAAAACCTGCTTTAATAACATTTATCACACAGATCAGGGTATATTTCACATTTTTATGCTTTACCCCTATACCTATACCCTGATCTGTGCATTTATCATATTTTTATGAAGGATACATAAATACAATATTCAGACACCATCATCCTTATGATTTTTACTTTTGTTATTTATCCGCCCGACCCACACGTTTGCTGTCTACCGTGGACAAACATCATAACGGTCTAACGAGTTTGAATCCACAAAACTCAGACAACAATACAGAACGAAAGTGATGAATATGGTGGTGTTTGTACAAAAAAAGTTTTTATTCAGTTCAGAATCAGTAGGTATGTTATACCGTTATTAATATTGAATAGAAGCTGTAACAAACTACAGACTCCACATGAACTTAATGGTATAAATTAAAACCAGAAAGAATGCACACGCGCACAGAAAAGGTTAAAAATGCCGAGCCAGGTGATCTGTGTGATCTTGTCAAAAAAGGTTTACCGTGTGCACCCCCAAAAGAACGGGAAGGCCTTTATGCATTTGACGAGCAAAGCTTGCAAAACAATATGATATTCAAAGTAATAAAGCAAAATTAGACTGTGTGCGTGTATTATTATTTCCACAAAGAAGAGTTGGAAGCCTAAGGGATATTCTTTTATCTTTATAGTTTAACAAATACTTTTCCTGTGTAGTGAGTAGTAAAAGATGATGATCATAATCATGTACATAAATACACAAACATTTAAAAAGTGAGATCGGTTTTCGTACAGCAAAAAGCTAGTAAAAGTGTATATCTACCTACGATGCGCGTATGTGTAAAAAAGAAAGGAAGGGAAAAAGGAACAATAAATACAGAACAAATTTTAATGTGCAAGTCTGCTCCTGACTTTAATCGTTTATCATCACGGTTCATTTCCCATATTCCAAACTTGTCTGACTATGTAGAAAGGATAGAATAATACGGAATCCCCGTGAAAAAAGAGGAGAGGTAAGGCTTTTATTTTTAGTTGTTGGTGAGAAGGGAGAGAAAAACCTGTCCTTTGCAAATAGGGTTATAAACCATGTCGGTATTGGCTTTAACAGCACAGCCAGTGCTCACAATATTGTGTGTATGGAGGCACTTTTCCCCTGTGGATATTAACGATTCAATATTTCTCTGGATCTTTCAGCAGATATGATTCAGGTGGAAGGAAGCCATCATATCATCCGCATCACCCCAATAAGTTGGGAAACATAATAAATCGTAAATAAATGAGAATCTGATTTTTTTCATCTTAATAAAGCAAAAAATAAACATTGATGCGTTATTCTAACGTATGCCATGCAGAAAGCTGAATAAGTTTATGCTCCATATCGTGAACTTGCTTCCAGGGAGGATTTCAGAAAGCAAATTTTATGTGCATTGCTTCGATCACCAATATCACCATTCATAAAAATATGAAAGAAAAAAATATGAATCAAATTGCTCGACATGAGTAAGGTTTACGGGTGCTGAAGTAACCATTAGCTGAATAAGAACAATATGTCATTGATTCTTTTAAGGTATTCCATTGCCCCACACGCATTGAACGGATGTATAAATATTAAGAACACGACGAATGAAGGGAATGTTTAAAGTTAATCAATAATACGCCTTAAATAGTATTTTGTACTTTTAATGGGTTCTCAAACAGTTAAAAGCTTCTATTGATTCCGTTTTGCATACAAAGTGTTTCAATAATAGTTTAAAATACGATTAAAATGTTATTCTTATGAAAACATTTTAATGCATTCCAAAACAACGATTTCTCGTTCCCACCGATTCAAAAACTAAAGCGTGAACTGTTCCAATTATTGTAATTATATGTTAGATGAAGATAATATGCTCTCGTTAACAACAAAGTGAATAGTCGTACATTAGAACAAACTGATTTAGGAACAGAACGGAGACCCATATAGTTTGACATAAAAAGGCTAGCAGACGAAAGAAGAATGTATGTATTTTGCCTCCACCTAAATATCCTTTAACTTCAGTACGCATACTTTGTTTTGATAATAAAAGTAATAACAAAAAGATATAACCAAATAGCGATATATTAAAAAGCAGAAAAAAGTGTTGTACTTAATTTCATTATGTTACGGAAAGCTAACTATTTTCACTACCTGCAAGTCGCTACGTGAAATGAGCTCATCTTCATGATCACAAAATAGTTAAACAATATTCTATTTTTCCAAGAACTGCTCCAAGGCACAATGTATTAGGATGTGATGCCAAATGATAACAAAACAGAACGAAAAGAGAGATAAACTCACAAACAAAAATAAATTCCCTGCTGCAATAAATTACATAAAAATAGAGACAGGAAGAGGAAAACAATCCAAATAATTAAATTTACGGACAAACCTTCCCTTCGATATTCTTTCTATTCCTTCAGTACTGAATCATTTTGCAACGAGATATTGTGAGCCGTACCAAACACAAAGGACCAATAATAATGCTAATGGCGGTAGGTGATGATGATGAGGAATACTAGGTAAACAGATAAAACAAAAGGATGTAAAAAGAAAGGTAAAAAGGGCAAAACTTTTCTACACTTCTTCAAACGATGGTTCTATTCATGCATCTCCTCTTAAAATTCTTTTATTTGCACAACTACTTGAAAAACAAAATGGATGATGATAATGTAACGCATTGTACCTTGTTAGCTATGTACAGATTACAAACATTAATTTTCATTGAAGACTCCCCCATGGCTAAATAGACGTTCCAATTACCTACAACAGTCTCGTCTAGCTTCTCTCGTAATTATATGCTGCTCCAAAACCGTCTGACAAAAATATTTTGAATAAAATTTAAATGATACTAGATATTATAACATTACTTGTATACTTTATATTGGAATGATGATTCTGATTTCAATTGTGCATCTGAAATCTGCCGACTGATACTGATCGTGATTTCGATTAAGAATAGAGCTAATTTACACTCCTAATCATAAATATGCATGGCATATAGAAGATGATAGTACAGGTTTGTTAGATAAATAAATAGGTAGAAGGAGAGCAAGAAAGAAAATCACACAGACAATAGCAATAAATAAGCATGTTCTTTTCTTGTTCCTGGCAAGCTCACAAATTTTATTCAATTTGCCACGATGATGATAATGACTAGGACGATAATGATGACGACGACAACGATATGGCTTGTGTATACGCTTTCTAGGTTTGTATATAGGTAGGCACAATCAGTATCGGGTTCATTCCATTGCTGGTATATCACTTTTTTACATTCATTGCCAACGAAAGGAATAGTAAACAAGTCATTGAAATCTATTTTACAACAGCACATTTACGTTGGTGGGAGCCACACATCGCAATAACCGTGGAGTTGGAAGCTCATTTAAGGTAAGGTAAAGTGAGGAGAAAAAAGGACAGAGGAGCCACACGCACGTTTCTATTCATTTGAAGAAGAAACTATTTGGCAGTTACTGGGCTGAATCTACAGCTAAGTTTAAAATAATAGGTGCGACATGCATGGGAAGTGATGGAGGTGATACGCTTCCCAAAATTCTATAGGAAAATTAGCAATTGAGTTCTTACATAGTGTATATTGCATGCTGTTTATCTGTCTTCACCTCATCGTTTCATTTCGCTTAATACATACACTCACATCGTTAAATATTTTTAAAGGTCGATAATGAAGTTTATGAGTTTACTTGATGTCTGATGTCTAAGCCACGATCACAATATTTCACCAAATAATTATAGACTAATATTCAAAGTTAACTTAAAGCTGTCTGTAATTACGTGTATGTACCACTGCCGGTATTATTTTTCTTTCCAAAATGACAAAACGTTAATTGGAACATATAAAAACGGTTTGATTCATTTTGCTATTTCCTGAATTCTCGGTACATTTTTACTCTGCTTGCTTAAAACTTTTCTATTGAATAGAGTTTCAATTTTTTTTTCGTCGTAAATACAAATTTTTTGTATACAACATGTCGTATAGTAAAGAAAAAGAAAGTAGGTTTGGAAAGTAGCAACTTACGAAAAAAGTCATTTCGAGCGAGACACATGGAGCACTTAAAAGAATTGATGGCTTCATTAACAAATCAATCAAGAGACAATTAGCCGGCTCCTCCACTATGCCTTTAGAGAATACGTTAATAATATATAATACCGAAGTGCAGAAAGATTGAAATGCACATTCTTTCTCTATTGCCAAACTTTATAGTCTATCATGCAAATTTTCTAAAGAGATTTTGTAGGTAGAAAAGCAATAAAAGTGAAGACAAAGTGTTGGATTACAGCCATGTCATATGAATAGGTCTCGGTATTCACACTTCACACCTTATATAAAGAAACAGGTTTGCCACCCATATTATATGTAATATGTGCATCAATTACTAATTCTCATGCTTACCAATTCCAATCTCTCTCGTGCCCTTATAATCCTTAAGATCTCTTTTATTGTCCAGGTAAACTCTTTTTCTTGACAAGGTAATTTTAAAACTTTTTCAGGCTCTACAATGTAGCTGGTAGGCTTTTCTAATAATTATACGGGGCAATTCATTCATGGTAATTATGTACGGTGATTACAAAAATGCAATCTCTAGTGATAAATGACTATATGAGAAAACTCGATGATGATAATGATGAAAATTACCTTGTAAAACTTCTTGTATTAATAGCACTAACCCGTAAAACTTTTTATATCGAAACCTCGAGCTTTTCGTTATTATTCCGTTTTGCTAGTTTTGCTTCTTCCCCTTCTCAGATCATCTATTCTCAAGTAGTGTGCTTTTAAAAGTCTATTCATTCTCGAACTCTGAAGTCGAAGTTTCATGGAGCTATATAATTTTTGGTGAGATGCTGATAAATGCAGTTTTATGAGAGCATCGACGTGTTAATAATTAAAGCTATATACTCTGAAGCTATTGACACTCCTTCATTTTTCTTTCGCAGCTTCTCGCTTTTCAACGACTTTTTCATCAGCTATTAAAAAACGAGAACAGCATATGACACTGTCAGTAGTACTCAAGTGATTTAAGAAAATTTAATCCTTAATAATTCAGATAAAACAGAATCTAATAAGCTTTTTAGTTATTTTATTGTGAGTGATCTTTATTTTGTCCGAACATACAACAAAACTTGTTTTACATATTTTCTAAATAAGTATGTAAATAACCTAACACAACAATATAACTACTGGTTATTTATATTTTTAATCAGCAAAGATATAATATTCAAGTAAGGTCAGTGGACAATGACTAATTACTTGTCAAATTTCAACGAATATGAGGAATAATATTCTACCTCATTTAAATTTTTGATCATGGGAATTTTCTAAGGGTTAATATTTGTGAAATTTTGTTGACGAAATAACAGAGACAAATGCAATGTAAGGCTCATAAATTGATTCCGATACTTAATGAATTAATATGCACTTTATGATTTAAATCATTTTACATTCTTCAAAAAGCTCGCTAATTCAAGAAAATTTTATTCATCGTTTTTCTTTTGATGAATTTTGGGCAGCAGTAAAAATGGAATAGAAATCACCAAAAGCCTTTTGCTTTGTGGAATCCGTAGTCTTTATTTTCACTTTCTTATTTTCAAGCGACATTTGTGCAAAATCCATTTTTACCTCTAGTTGGCTTCATGTTGACATAACGTGATAATAGTAAGGATGATATAAGCCTTATTTTTACCTTTCATTTCTTCTGCTGTTGCTTTTCTTTTCCTCCCCTTCCACTTTTCAACAAACCAGAAAAGGTGATGATGGTGGTGAAGTAGAAGGAGGATGAGAAAAACACTGGAGAACTCTGGAGAAAACAGTATTCTATAAGTGTATAAGTTATGTATAATAAGCTTTTGAGTACCAAACTCATCGCCAGGTTTTATAGAGGCACACAGCAGCACTGGCAAAATAGACCCAAAAGCAAGTCAAAAAGCTCACTTAAGTAGTTCCCTCTCGGAAGAAAAGAGAATAAAAGTGAACTGGAACAAGTGTATACATAACTTGGAGGAACGATGAAGATGTTCATTCACTCACCCACCTTCTTTCTACCTTCTTCTATACCTCTTGAGAACTATTTACTGAAAGAGAAGATTCTCATCTCGAAGCAACTAAATAGGATATAATACGTTCTACACCGCATCAAACCATTACCTAAAACTTGCGTTGTTGCATATATGTATATGTGTTATTCCCCTTTTCTCTTAACTCCACTCTACTAAACTTTCCCTGCTTAGGTAAAAATGGAAAAGAGGTAAGTTATAGGACAAGACAAGTGCCTATATTCACCAGACCAGGATTTCTGATTCTTAAGATTTTTACGTAGGGAAAGGTAGAAGAAAAGGAGGGCAAGATAAAAGGTAGAGATGTTAACAGGTATAAACGTATACAAACATAGTATGTATAGTAGGCATATAATAAGTTTTGTGTGTGCATGCCTATTATATTGTTATCATTTTCTACGATCAGTAAGAGAAGAAGAAGATGAAGAGGAGGATACATATCAGCAAATAACGAGAATAAGAAGAAAAGGCATAATACTTTATATACATATCTTTAATTTACGAAGAGCAGAGCACACAAGCACACCTTCTTCTTAAGTAAGTACAAACGAGCTGAATACTTTTACACAGCACGAACAAACGACTTGCGAGTCATCATAACTTTTTCTCCCAGATGAAGGAGAGGGAAGAAGAGAAGAAGTGGAAGGTGGAAAATAGTTAAAGAAGTTGGTTTGGTTGTATAGTAAGTAAAGTGATCATGACGATGATGATGCAGTGGTGGTACTAGATGCTGATGTTGTGGAAGCTCCTGCTGCTGTTGCTGATACCGTGGTAGATCATTGTGCTTGACTTGACTTAAACACGGTCTGGGTTGGAAGTGGAAAAACAGTAGGAGGTAGTGAGAAGTTGTTGGAAGGTGTAATAAAATAGATAAAAGGTTTAAGAAAAAGAAAAGGGACTAGACTAGAGAAGGACAGAAAAGAGAGAAACAGACTTACACAACTCAACACCTTTCTTGTTCAGGTTGCTCAAGATAATAATAATGGCACAATACTTAGCTAATGGGAGCGAGAAAATGAATCTGAGGATGAAGGGAAGACATTCCCTCTGTTATTACTATTATTATATTTTTAGTATTTGTAAGAATGAATTTATACGGAATTATATAATTAAATGTATGTATTCTTATAGGATGTACATGGACAATAATTATAAGTAGATATCACCTATGCACATATATAATCCCGAAATGTTTTATGATTTGCTCTCTTCTTTTTTAGTTGGACTAAAACTTGTTCTTACTGCTTTCCTTGGAGAAAAGAAAAATATAAGAACAAGTTGTTTGTTAACGTTGCCATTTCTCTACTTCATGCTTTTTTGTCTATTTTATCGTGCCGTGATATAATTACTGGGAAATGTAGTAAAATAAAGGTAAAGGATTGTGATTTTAATGAAACAATTTGGCTTAGCTCTGTGTCCTACCTAGCAATCCCGTTTTATTATTACTTGGATTTTTCCTGTGCTTGTATGTAGCACATCTTTGCTGAAAGCACACTCTATTCTGTTCTGCAATGACCATAAATACATTATGCATCGTCATTCCCTCGTACCTTTCAAAAGAGAAAATAAAGTGAAGGTAGTTTACTTTTTTCACTTCATCATTTTCACTTTTACAATTTCTCTTTCTCCACCTACTCACATTCCTTTTAATTTACTCTCCCCAATCCTGTATTCGTTCAACCAACAAACAAATCTGCTTCTAGCCAACTTGCCGCCAACATTCCACCTCTCTTTCCATTTACAACCGGTAAAAATGTACAACCAAAAAACCGTCAATTGCACTCCCAAAAACACCCAATACACACACACACACACACACTTTACTTTCATCAAGAAAATAAAAAATCTTGGAAAAATACGAAGAGAGAGAAGAGACAAACAATCAGAGGCAGACAGACAGATAGCGTATAGTACCAATTCGTAAAAATACATCAATTGCAGCAGTATTTATTTTCCTCCACCACCGCCGCCGACAAAAAGTGGTGTGTGGTAAAAGTGTACAAGACAAGATGAATTGATAAGGTTAAGTGAGCAAGAGGCTTTCTATTTGTACGAAATAAGATGAAGGAGTAAACATAAAATATACATTCTTAATATAGGCAAAAGTGTATTGCAGGTGATATCTAGTTATCACGTATAAGAAATATATCTCTTCTGATTTATATAAAGGTAATATATATTTCTATATACTTTTTCCATCTTTCTTCCAATCTTCCCTTTTTGATCCCCGCCCGTCGATCAGTTCCCATTGAATCGGTAAAAAGCTCAATCTCCCAATCCACTCATCGTCACATGCAAACCTTACACACTTGTGTTTACGTATACTCCCTCCTTATGTCAGGAATATACTAAATTTTATAAGAAAAGTGCACACAGTTAAATATCTACCACAATTCTTTACAGAGCACATCAAGGTAAGTCAGAAGACAAGAGGAAAAGCTTTGCACCATTCGTATACAGACTCTTCTACCTTTTCCTTTTATTTCTTTCCCCCTCTTTCTCCTTTTTATTTTTTACTGAACCACTACCTCATGGCGTCCATGATGTTGTTGATGACTCTAACTTGAAAATGTACAAGGCTATTCATTGATAGACAGATGAAGATGAAGAGGAGGAAAGAAAAAGGGAGAAAATCTAGGGGAAGATTTCGACGTGTGTTGTACAAGTCGAATTCTTCTATATATTCATTTTCCATTACGGTAGACTGGATCGCATTATATGGATGTATGTAAGCATTCTATCTACTCACATTGCTCATCATTCTCCACCTCCTCCTCCACCACTTTCATGGCCGCAATACGAAAAGATGCTATACTACTGATGATGATAAGCATCACCAGGAGGAGGAAGCATCAACAACAGAAGAAAAGGAAAAAATAGCAAGAGAGAAAACATGAACATCCATCAAAAGACAGCATCATCACCTTTTGTATTTCTACAATAAGAGTGGATAGTTGAAAGCTTAAGTAAAAGCAAATCAAAAAACATATACTTTATACTCTCGAGTAAATCAATGGAATATATCAGAACGGAAAAGGACAGATTATGTAAGAAAGGTGGGGATAACAAAGTGAAGAAAAAATACATAATATGTCGAGTCATTCAATATATATGGTTGTGTACTGCTTTCAAGTATATATGTTCGCTTGTTTGTGTCTTTGAGCTTTGCTTACGTAAGAAAAATAAAGAAAACACCGACAATGATCATGCTGCTCAAGATTTTTATCTCTACAGAGTTCCAATCCACCTCAATTGAACATGGCAATGATTATGGCGGTGCAGTGGTGTCGGTGGATCACTAGGTACTCGTATAAATTTATAGGAAATAAGGTAAGCGGATATCTATGCAGTCATATTGCTTGCCAATCACATACGATGCAGTGGCATATAGGTAGTTTTGATGATGTTGACAATTTGGATGGTGGTTGTGGCACTTTTGTGTGCACAGTGTAAATGTAGCTTTAAGAAGAAGAAAACAAGAGGAGGGGGAAAATAAAATGGTTGAAGTGGAGATGAAGAAGAAAGGTTGCCGATTGGGTACAAATACGTAAAGGTATGTGAGTGAGTGAAAGCCTGTTTATGGAATATTTGTGAAAAAGGAGAAAATGGGGGAAGACAAGGTGAAATTGTGTTGATGCAGTAGATACATAATGCAAAAGTTTTTCTGTGGTTCTACGTATCTTATTGGTATAGTATAAATATACAGTTTTTTCCTTTTGCTACTAGACCGCACACCATATTAGTAGGTGGGACATGTCAGGTGTACTAAATGGAAATGGAGAAAGGTGTTGCTGTTGTTGATGTACTATGAAACTACAAAAAAAGATAGGCATATACTTCAACAGACAGCCTCGGAGAGAGAGAGCTGTCGTAATGGCGTTGGTGATGGGAATAGGAAACGACACGGCTGCTATACATCGTTGAGGTTGTACCTATAATAATAATATGTTGGCGAGATATAATATTGACTGTGATGATGTGAGTAAAGACGAAAAAGCAGCTCATACCTTAAGGTACGTGCAAGGTACACAAAGAGGAACTGATGATTCCATGAATGATGCTGATTTTGCTCTTTTCCTGTCTGTGTCTGTCTCTGTTCCAGTGAGTGAAAGCACAGAAAAAAGGAAGAGGAAAAAGAACAACACGAACTGCAAAACTGATGTTGATGTCAGATCATTCGACTCTTCACTTGCTAACCCATTCACAATCAAAAGGTGTGTGGTATATAAATATATACGCAATAAGGCAGCGGAAGGAACAAGGTAGTATAATAATAATAATGCACATTTTTATGTCTATCCACCTTTTCAGATGGCAATAGTTCCATCCATCCAGCAGGTAAAAAGAAAAAAGGAATGGAAAAGTTTGTTCGTAGTACGTGAAGCAATGCATGCCGTCAGCACTTTTACTCTCTACCCATATTTTTTTCTCTTAAAGGAAATCCCCCACAAATACTCCAGTAGCAGCTGAACACTCAACAAAACTCGTCTAAAGGTAAAAGAGAGCCATTCAAAGAAAAAAGAGATCTTTCAGCAGCACCATCATCACCATCATATCCGCCACCATAATAATAATATTCTGAGTGAGTGTGGGGAAGAGAAAAAAAGAAGGAAAATAAAAACTGGATAGGATCTTACCAAAACTGCTCACTCGGCTCTTCGCAGACAGACACCGCAAAAATAAAAGGCAAGCAGCAGCACACCTTTTTCCTTTTCACCTTTTGCCTTCACCACCACCAGGGCGATCATCATCGTGCCATTTTCTTTCTTTTTTCACCTTTTTATCTTCTCCTTTTCTGTGTCTGCCTCTTTATATTTTTATACCGTGTGTGTTTTATATGCTTTTACTTATAACAATTTATTCTGGGGCATATCTATAAGGAAGGAAAGGAGAAAAAATCATTCTTTTCCTCTTTCTCTCTTCGTCTTGTCTGACAAACTGTTTTCAACAACCAAAACAGCCGTTCCACACTTCCATACAAAGAGTTGTAGGGAGCTGTGAAGGTAGTAGTACCACTATCACCGCCACCACCACCTCACTGCAGTCATCCATCCGTTCAACCATTTTCCTCCAAATCTACTTGAACATCATGAACACATGTAGTGTCTACCTATACAAATGTCTATATAATGTGCGCTTCGTCTGCTGTCTGTTTGAGCACATATTATGCCAACGCATGGATGAATATATACATAAACCAAACCACCTTTCGCGGCATGAAGCCATCGAAGGGTATGATGATGACGATGCTGATACCGCTCCTGATATGATACTACTAACTTTCTTCTATAAGCACGAAATGTTCTCACATAAATAAGTATGATTTTGATATATTTTCTTTTATGCTGCTGTTTTCAGATACATTTTTCAATGATCATTTTGGCTTGACCTGTGACATAAACTTGTACCTTAGTAAAAAATATAAACCTTTCCTTTTTACCTTAGCATTCGGCTGTGAAAATAGATGACGTTTGGTGTTTCCTTTAAAATGAATGAATTTAAATTTTACGTGCATCGCATGTATGTATAGTATATGTATTTACATAAGCACTACATTACCAAGACGTGTTGTCGAATATTTTTACACAGGCTATAACACGTTTCTTTTTTACCTTTCTTTTCACATAGATACTCTCCTTTGCATTATTGGACTAAAGAATAAGGTGATTGCATAATGTAAGCATATCCTGGCCTATTAACTTGAGGTTCTATATTTTTAGGTAATCAGCATCAGTAATGCAACTGCTAGCAAGGTATGAATATCATTAGAAAGAATGATGTGAGAATTCAGAAGGTTTTTTTACGAGAAAAGGAGTAAATGACTGATTTCTCCGTCAGTTTGTAAGTTCAGTGTTAGTGGTAGGTATTGATTCTTTTCAAACTTTATGTTGGAAATGCTGCTGGCTTTGCAAGAAAAGCTTTCTCCCCCATCATTAACATGAAACCAGTGAGTTTTCCCGTCATGGCCGTCATCCGCCATGGTCGTGATCGTTCGCAATGCCTTTGTGTGCGGTGTATAAATACTTCACCTTCGTCATCAGCATCATTCATGATCATAGTCCTTCGTCGTGATCATCGTATCGTGATGACGAGTAAAAGTAAAATGGAATGAAGAGGAATAACGGACGAGTGGCTGGATAAAGGATAGATGAACGGATAGATGGACAGGCAATGTTGATTATGATGAAATACCTTTGAAACGTATTACTACCGTGTATATATCATTTGAGTGAATGGTTTCGACTGGCCCCGTATTTCATGCAGGTATGCATTCATGAGCGTCATTATTATACCGAGAAACGCCACCATTGTGACGATGGCATGTGCATAGATAGACATAATATATGATGAGGTAGTTGTCTCACCTTTTCTCTTTATATGTTCACCACTATTTATATGTTCTCTGACAGAGCTGAAGTGAATAAAGGATTTCCTCTGAAAATTCCTGAAGTAACATGTGTGGTTTGCAGAGTGAAAAGTAAAAGGTGGGTTTTAACACGAGCATCAGTTCAGACATCACGGACATGCATCATACATCGCATTATTTTAAAGGACGGACAGAAAGGAAAGCAGAGAGTTTGAAACGGTCCATCTCTTCACTTCACTACATCAAACTCATCCAACAACTTCTGCTTTTTGATCCTTGATGTAGGTACACACATGTTACCTGGAACAATGGATGATGGCGGCATTGGTAACGGCTGTGGTTGTTGTAGCTAGAACTAGACGCTGCCACCACCACCAACTACCAACTATTACTACAGTGCTTGTGATTTGAGCTTGCATACTCTGTGTTTCAAAGAACAGCACGTACAACAATAACTTTATGCGCTTGTTTGCCCAGTCACTTGAATAAAAGGCTACTTTCCATATCTCACCTTTTTATATACGTGAATATTTAGTGCAAGAATAAATTGTGTTGACAAGTCATGCATATTGGATTTCTTCGTGGAATCGCTAATTTCGGCTTTCCTCTTTACTATGATTACATTGATTGAGGTAAGTTAATAGCTTATACCTATGCATGTAGGAACATGTATCATTTTCTCTCACCGTCATCTTTATCATGATAGTCAATGAAATTCATGCAAAACCGTGCATGCATGCACGTACTTGTTCCTTTCTCTTCAAGTAGAATTATGTATGTCCCTATCTACAAGAGAAACATGATGAGACAAGAGAAGAAAGTGAAGAAGCACGGTAGACAGCAGATGGATGATTTGAACAGACTGACAGAGATGCTTTTACAGGTCTAAACCTTCCCTTCTTTCTACCCGCACATCTAACGACTACGCCAAATTATTGTAATGATGAATGCGTTACTTTTTTGTATATTTAATCCCACTATTTGAAATGATGCCGGAGAAGAGAGATGTTATAATAACTTTGAGTTTATATGCTAGTTACAAGTAGAAACGTTACTCTTAATTTTTTGTTGCATTTATATGTATGTATAAAAACTTGCCTATTTTGTTCGCTTGCTGGACATAGCGACTGAAAATGAAAATGAATGCACGATGTCAGATGAAATAGTGGTGGCGGTTTGCTTTGCAATGAATTTCATTCTTGAATGCTTCCGCGAGGAGGAAGGTGGTAATAATACGCGTCGCATATGTAGCAGCAGTCTACTCCATGTACACTGGGGAGTTGGGGAGAATCCAGTGCATGGTTTGCAATTGATGATTATTCCTACAAGAGTATGTATATGCCTGTCGGCAAAGTATTGATGATGATAAGAAATAAGAAGAGAAAATATAGGTAGAAAGAGATAGGGAGAGAGTAAGCAGAGCATCTAGAGTGAGTGCAGACCGGTTGACTGAACGAATCAGAGTTGGTCGGCTGGAAAACGAATGAGTATAAAAGGTGAGGTGGGAGTTTCGCTGGAAATTTGATGAGAAGCGAACGGTGAGAGGGGGAAAGTTGGTGGAAATACCTTTAAATAAGGTAACCACCTTTCCAAATAACATGTGTGTTATGTATAACAGCGGTCGAGAATCCAAATTGCTCTACTATATCAACTACCTTATTTCAACGACAAAAACTCAGCAATCTTGTTATTATTATGATTAGTCATACATATAAGCTATATTATTGTGTGAAGGCTGGTAGGCATGTGTGTAAAATATTATTAGAATACATGCTATAAGGAATATAATGTGGATGTAGAAGAAGGGGATGATAATCGAGTTGTAGGAGATAGTGAAAGCCCATGCCAATAATAATAATAGGAACCACATCACAGGAAATCTGAACGAATGGACGAATCAAGGAACGAGGAGGGTTTGAAAAATGGAGAAAACTTTTTTAAGCTTAATAATATGAAATACAAATACACGTCCGCACGGAGAAATAAGGCTGTTGAATATTGTGCCATGGCGTCGTCCGTTGTCGTGTGCCAACGAACGTCTATCTCCATGTTTTGTTATCTTTGATGCACACAAATGAATCATTTCATGCCAACATAACATCCCTGTCACAGCCCTACCATAATCACTTTCAACTTTATAACTTTAAAAATAAAAAACTTTCTTGTTCATATATCCTCTATATTAATAGGAGCAAGTTTATGTTTGAAGTTCAAAGTTAGTACTGAGCGAGCGTTATGCTGGACAATCAAAAGTTTTGATCTCATTGAGCGTTCCTCTACTGCATGAATGAAGGAATGAAATTTGAAATACTGATGCGATTGGACAGAGTGACTGATGGGGAATGATGACCATTCTTGGAGCAAGCAAAAATAGAATAAATATAAACGAGTGGACGTGCAGCATTTGAAAGAGGAAAAGGGACGTAAAATGACGTAAGTTCAATAGCACAGAGTGAACTGGCAAACTAACCAGAGGGTGCAAACACAAGTTTTTATTTTATTTTCTCGGGTGGACAATGCATTCAACCGAAGAACAATCTTCAATTCATCTTCCATCACAAGTGGAAATGTACCAAGTATTTTCTGATTTACCTAAAGTAAACTAGACAGGAGAGGGATGGAGGTAGGTGACTGTCGTTGGAGGACGATAGGGGAAAAAAGTTTTTTGCTGGATTCCCATTATATTTTATACAGTACTTGTACGTCTCGTATTCAACGATAATATTCAGTCTTCAAATCCAATCCAACCAATTGCCATTGTTGCCTCTACCACCTTGCTCCTGCTTCTTTTTTCAGCTAATATATTTCCATGTTGTGCCACTTTTATTCTTATATTTCTACAATCAGCAGCAGTCTCCCAAAGGAATCCATTAAACGGACATGTTCAATCAACGCTACATATAACATATAGGAAAACAACATATAAAACGCGTTCACAAAACAATATAAATAAATATATTCAGATAGACTGCTTATGCACGAGTCAAAGATTCCCCCCAGTTTTTCTAACACGTCACATTCACCATCTCCGTTCACTTTTTGTATGTTGTACTCTTCCAAAACCGAATAAAACATCATGCTTCCTCATTCATATCGTAAGTGCATTTGAAAACTTATATCTACCCGTTTTGCGGCTTTATGTATTCAACTCCTATCATTCATATCTTATGTGTACACACAGCATAATATGTATGTATTGAATTCAAAAACTTTACTTCCGACACTCTCCTCCAACGCGGCTCCCTTCTTCCTTACCTCCCAAAATTTTCTCTCTGGCATAACTTCTCTTTTGTTGAATGAATGAATGAATCAACGGAATGAACCTCCCCCAACACACATCTCACCTTTTCCCGTTATGTCCATCTCTGTCATTGTAAATAGTACTGGTAAATACAAGAATACTTATATTTATAAGTAAACACGCAGCTAAAAATAACTATTTACTGTTAAAAATAATATGTTGCCTTCAAATAACCAGAAAATAGGAGTAGTTGTGTAAGAATTGGCGATGAATGGAAACAGCAGCTTTACCATGCACAAAGTGAGGGTAGATGACTGACAACGCTACAAGCTTTGCTGTTACTGACCACAAACAGAAAAACCGTCCCTGTCCCCGTTTTTCAAGT
>JAQFYG010000536.1:0-28613 GCA_034694325.1 Entomobrya corticalis | reverse complement strand
ACACTGATTGCACTTTTGCATTGCAGCGCAAATTGGTATACTCACAGTCACACTTTTGCCGCAGTTTATTGTTTTCTACTGAATACTGAAAAACTGAACAGCCAATTTGCACATTAACACTTACTTTTGAACTGCGTTAAGTACTTTTTAAGCAAGAACAAGAAGGAAGCCATTTTCTTGAGAAACTTATTAATTCATTAATTAAATGAGCACTTGACTTGGCAGTAATAATGAATTAATCTTGTATGTGCTTGAGAAGATTATCAGAAGAGATGAAATGTGTAAGTATGTATGTGCACTATGCACTCGTACTTTCTTGTTTTTACAACAACAAAAACATCTACTTCAACTTTACTATCTTTATCTGCTAGCTTTACTAGCCCATTGAACCAATTTGTTGTAACTTTGTGGAAAATTACCGATCATTAAATAGATCACATCATCATGTGGAATACCTAGATGAAGTATAAAGATTACATTTTAATGAAGGACGTGTCACGAATCATGAATGACTATCATCTAGTGTCGTGAGCAATAAAGCTCTATGAGTTTATTTTAGGAAATAGGATATTATATTGTGTTTATAAATTTTACTTTTTGACTTGACCCTGTGAATTTTGAGTATTTTCAACCTGTGAGCTTGTGAGAGGAGTCTCAATCTCAATAAGATTTTAGTTGGGCAAGTTTCATAAGAATTGTAAAATCCTTCACATATTTTCATAATTTGATGAGATGTGTTCACTGTATCACAGTGCAATGACATTTACATTTGACAATTAAACTTTGTTGTCAAACAAACAACCTTAGCCTGCTGTTCATTCAAGCAAAGCGGACACCAAGGCTAATATGCGTAGAAAGTCAAATGAAAAACAGTTTCCAATAGCTAAAATTCTATATTGAAAATTATTCCCTTATTTTTCAGGTACTCATCATTCATTGTTCATCGACTCATCACATTTCTCGAAGTTCCCAAGTGCCTTACTTAGCCTGGGCCTGATCAGCAGGATCTAAATCAAAAACACTCAGGTTACTACAGCTTTCACGGCACGATGGATGCAAATGCACAACTGTTTGGGTGTTTATTTCTTCGGATCCGGATAAACATGATTTTTTGTTGCTACAAACAGCTCGCGCTGTAGAACTTGTTACAGAATTTTTAAAGAAAAACACGCATATCCAAGTCATCGGTATCACCAATCTTTAAATTAACGACCTTGTTTTTAAATCTGAAATAATCTGAAGAAGAGGCTGCTGGAGTTTCCTGCAACCTGTGAACAAATCGAACTGACAGTCAACTGAAAGAAAATAGTCATTATCTAATCCTTCGTTAACAGTAACAGTTAAAGAATCTTACGTGCTAGAAACTCTGTTGAAATGGACGGCTACGCGAATGGGTGGAACAAGCCGGATGAGCTCCTTAGGATAAGGAAGATGAAAACTAAGAAACGGCAATTGCAAGATAGGCTATTTGAGTAAGTTTACTATATTTTTTAAAAGTTATTGTTTGCTAGTCCTGCCACTTTCATTGTTTTATTTTACAATCATTTTTGTTGCTTTTAGCGAGTCTCCATCCAAGAAAACAAAGAGAGGTCAGCCAAAAGCCAAACGGCTTTTCAAAGCGGAACCTCCTCCACCTGATGAGGCCACTTGTGAAGATTCTACACTAATGGACTTGATTAATATGAAGCAACCAGTAGTATTCAATACTTCTACCGGTGACAGAACTCCATCATCTTGTTTATCGGCATCGCTTTCAGCTTCACCTCCATCACCTTCCTCCATGTCCCCTCATCGTATCTCATCCATTGGTATCAATCACGGAATCGGAAAGCTCTCGAATCTTCAACAAAATATGATTTCAAGCCCAATGAAATCCTATTTGCCTTCTCTGTCATCATTCAACCTTTTATCGACACCTCCATCCGTAGAAAAGAAACGACAACGCATAACCCCTGCTCCAGCAATAACATCTCCTGCCTGGGCATCAACTGGTAATTCTGGAACTCCAAAGTCAGCTCGACGTGGATTGGATTTAGGGAGAATTGAGGAGGAAGGGGACAAAAAAGTGGCTTGGCATAATGAACTTTGCATGGACTGGTCTGTAAAAACAAGACTGTTAATCAAAAGTGAAACTCCCTTTGGTTGGAACACCGCCTTAAAAGCGTCTGAGGAATCTTCAGGGATATCCGCTTTTGTCAGATGTATTGACATGGAACCAACTCAGAGTGCAAAAAGCTTCTCATCATCAGGATTGGATACGTCACTGGGAGCTCAATTTCATCAGTGCTGTCTGTACTGGCAACACCCGTATCTTCCAACAGTCAAACTATTTCCAAGAGAATCAACCAGTCATGGAATAGCAAATAATATGACACCAGCAAATTCCACATATGCGGGAAACATAAAATTAGAAGAGAAGGCTTTGGAAGCAATGTTTCTTGAATGGTATTCAAACAAAAGAGCTATTATTGCCAATTGCTATGTTTGCTGTTAATTAGACATTCAATAACTAATCTATTTATTTTCGTTTTTAATTTCCAGGGTCGATTCCTTCCGCTCTGTATTTCAGTTATTGAGAACGAGACAATGTCCATATTTCTACGTGTTTGGAAACCAGTTTACCTGTCTTTTTTGTTCAGCTGGCACGCAAGGACTTGAATGTCTCCAAGTTTATGTCACTCCATCAACTCGAGGGTTAAGGGAGTCGTTACAAAAGGAAGGTAAGCATTCTGATAATGAATAAGTTTTTCGTATTGTGTATTGCATTGAGTATTTAATTTCATGGTCTTTTAATCCCTAGGAATCGATTTCACACTTCCTTTCAACGAGCAAGGCGCCGAGACGCAGGAAGCTCCGGAAAGTGTTAATACGGCTGCTAAAGAATTGGAAAGCGACGAGGAGGAGGCCGATAAATGGTTAGATGAAATGGGTATCTCGCAGGATTTGAGTGTATCTGTGAATGTTGCTAATACGTAAGTTGTGTGGAAATAGTAACGTTTAAGTTAAAATGGAGTTTCGCGTTTTACACTATATTATAAAGTTCAACATATTTACCTATTTGCACAGGTCTCCTACCGCTGGTGACAAGGTTAAATCTAGCTTGTTGATGATAACCGGCGACAGCTCACTCGCCTTTTTTAATTTTCTTATAAACGCCAAAACATTTTTAGTTGCAAATACTGGTGCGCAAGCTGGTCTTCCACCCACCATAATTTCTCCCATAGCGTTTCAGGGAGCTAGTTTACGATCACTGACAGTAAGTAAAGCCAAGATTACAACTTTTTCAACATTTATTTGTTGTAATGAAGATGTTGTGCCTTGTTAATGAAAATGTATTCATCTCTCATAGGTAAAGCAAAGTCGTTTGAGAAAGTCAGTCTCAGATAAATCGTTCTCCTTAGAATTAATGGGCCCTATTTTACCTCATACAATTCATTTGTTGTGTGCCCTCCTTAACAAGACTGTTAAAAACTATGAAATTCAGATGGACACTATGTCTTCAACGGTTCCAATAAATGTCAACAGGTTAGCAAATAGACAGATTATGTGGCATTATGTTTTATTGTGAAATGCATTTTTCTTAGTATGCATTTTTATTCATTAGTTTTTTCATATTTTTCAGACAAGTAAAATCTCCCACCTCGTCATCGAAGCCAATTAAAGCCAACGCCTTTGATGTTCAGAATTTAAGTGACTGTGGAACGAAAAGATCTTTGTTGGAAGTATTGTGTCGTAGTGATATAATAGATACGCTCCTAACACGCTTGGAATGTTTAGACTCAAAATACAAATGGAGTTAGTTAAAACTGCCAGTTTTCTCAAATACTTTTAAAGAGAAACCATTACACTGCTCTCAACCTCAGCATTACATTTTTCGGTTGAGTTTAGTTGAATTAATCGTCCCAGTACTATATCTCTACTTCCAGTGCAAATATAAGTAGACAAAGAATATTAATTAGTGATACAAAGGAACGGAAAAATAGCAGAAAAGTACATAATGTACCAATTTTAACCTAGACATTAAGTTTTTAACATGTGTAAAAGTGTAGTCTTGATTGGCGTTGGAATGTTGGATGATTGATTTGTTAACCATGTCTTATACTGTATTATCCGTATAAGAATTTGAAATGGTAAAGTTAAATTTTAATTTATATATG
Organism: Entomobrya corticalis; assembly: GCA_034694325.1. Classification (NCBI taxonomy): domain Eukaryota; kingdom Metazoa; phylum Arthropoda; class Collembola; order Entomobryomorpha; family Entomobryidae; genus Entomobrya; species Entomobrya corticalis. Next base: position 24,456 of record JAQFYG010000536.1, on the reverse strand, counting down.
TAATTGTTTTTTGTTTGATAATATATGATTTATGTAAAATTAATCTGATTTCGTTTTCGTTTTAAGAATAACCATTAAAATATTTTAATTCAGAATCAATCCTATCAATACAAGTTCCGTTTGTTAAGTACTCTACTTTCATATTTTTTTGCAAAACGTTAGTAGTACCTAGTTCACAGCATACATTGCGAATGCAACAATGAGAAATTACTTTCAAATCTTAGATACTTAAATGTAAATATATTTTTGCAAGCATTAATTTGACTTTTCGTTCAACATTTTTCAGTCATACTGACTTTTAAGGGTTTCTGCTTTTTGTCTGACTCTTTGAAAGGCTTGAATTACTGCTTGAACACTTCTTAGTATTGTTGCAGAGCTCATTTTCTCCAAAAGATCCAAATTACTTTCATAATCTTTGTTAGACGAAGGTGACTGATGAATTACATGTAAACGCAGTTTTATTGCTCCACTCGGATCCGTTTGGAGACCAATCAGATTTGGCTTCGTGCAGTCCTAAAATGTGTTTGTTAATAGCACTAGTAATTAATTTTTACCAACGGTAGATAATCACAAATAGTTATGTGTCATTAATAAATATGTTACTGGCTACTGGTCTTACGTCGTTGTCTGCGCTTGTAATGTGTGCAAGCTTCATATCTTGAAGAGATGGTGAAATGTCCAAAAACGTTGCCCTCATTCTTTCCACAACGGTTCTTGGTCTGGGCTTCCACGTTCTTATCTTTACAAAATGACATCCTGGTGTCATTGGTACAGTGACGTAACCATATCCTTCATACACAATTCTTGGTGAGGGATGATTCATTGAAACAGCCATTAGTGCTATTACAGGTGTTGGAACTATTTCAAAGCATTTTAAATATTTATCAGAACTAAATACTAGCAAACAATTATTTCCTATAAGATATTTTCTTACAATGGCGACTAGGATCAGGCTCATCGATGAAGTCCATTGAGAACACTAGTTGAAAGGAAAATTCATGGGAAAAGTGAGCAATTCCATCATGATTTGTAAAGCAAGTGTGTGTCATGCCTTCTGTATTGCTATGAAGGGAATCATTCCTCCAACCTATATTAAAATTAAAAAGAGAAAAGTAGTAAAGCAAAGTTGATTTTTGCAGATTTGAAATACAAACTATAAACTTGCGCAAATAATACTTTACCTTTTGGAATATCCAAGGCATAATAAATGCACAATGGCGATGTATCGAATCCGTTTGCTGTTGAGATTTCGCCCAAAACAGAAAGGCGAAATTCATTCTTTGGAACGCTCTATTGTTGTCAGTAAAATAAGCCGGTCAGTATAGCAGCATAAACAACTTCATAAATAAGTTAGCATGTAAAATTAAGAGCCACTATCCTCCCGTTAAACATTACCTCAAAAAATCCCAAGTCCTCTGGAATAGCGTCTGCAACAGCATAACTCTTTGTTTTTCTGTCTGAAAATTCACGGGATGCTTTCTTGGATACTGCGTCTTCAGGACAAATCTCACAGCTAATTCTGAACACAGTATTTCGTTTGGCCTGAAATAAAAAAATACTACAATGAAGACAATTTTAACCCGAGAGATAAATGCTAATATTTTAATAAAAAGTTATCATACCTCAATGTTCCTGTAGCCCATGGCAGGTTTAAAAACTAATACTTGCTGATTAGGTATATTTTGAATACTGCATACAACCACTTCACGACTCCTTCCTGGTAAGTAAGGTATGGAGGCCATGATATGCATAGTTTGTGAATTTTGCAAGCTTCCCCTATCATTAAATTTCCCATGTCCTTTTGAACCAATAACGACTCCCATACTACTTAACTTTCTTCTAGATTCAGAATATTCCTCGTATTCTGTACCAACTTTAGAAGAAGATTTTAAACCTTTAATGTTTTCAAAACTGGGTTTATTGCCACCGTCATCTTTTGACTCTAAACTTGCACTACTTCGAATTTCATCATCCTGAAAGTCTGAGATTTCAGAAGACCTGGAAATGGTATAAGATTTCTTCTTTCTTTCCAATTTTCCTGGAGGAGGGGTTAGTCGAACAGACCGCATTCTCGCACCAAGAGGCAATGATGGTCGCTTAGAATATTTGTATTTTTTCATGTACGCTGCCTTCAGTTCCTTTTCTTTACTTTCTATTGCTTCCAGTTTTTTGACTTTGTCAATGGATTTTGCTTCCTCTTGTTGCTTTCTTTTCTCCTCATCTTTTTCTTGCTTTTTTCTCATTTCCTGTAATTTCGCATTTTTTCTATCCAAATCCTTCAACTCCTTTTCTTTTCTTTCTCTCGCTCTCTTTTCCGCTTTTGCAAGTTCAGTGGCACTTTTTTCCTTCGATTTCCGACCTTGCATGGGCGTGGAACTGGAAATTGGCTCGTCAAAATCGATAGAATCGTCACTGTATAAAATGTCATCGTCTCCTACCGGCCCTGTCTCAACGTCAAAGGAATCCCCCTCAGAGTTAATGGACCGACCAGTTGCGTCCAAAGCTACCCTGGAAAAACTTTTTTCTTTGCTTCTGGTATGGGGTACTGGACATCTTCGTGTTAGCAACTTCGTTTTCTGGAAATAATATCCAGGAAATTCTATTGCACTAATCCTGCATCATAATCCATTTTTAAAATAAACTAGCGTTTATCTTGATAATCTATAAGAAATACCTTTTTAATAGTGTAAAGGTCATCATTAACATAAGAATGGAGATATCTGCCGACAGACTTGGTGCTCCGAATAAGTTCTTCATGATATTTTCGTTCCTGTTCGGAAACACAGTTCTCCAGCTTCTTGTACTTTTTAGCTTCGGATTTACTGCAAACAAGTTACAGGCTATTTGCTAACATAACATTTTACAAAATTATAGTTGCTTCGCACTTGGATATCAAATTTATCCATTTGACAAACCTGAAAATTTTCTCTTGCCATTCAAATATTCTCTCATCAACGACCGCCATTTCACCACTCCATAGTTGTTTATCAGTAAAAGATGGATATTTCAACAATCTTGCCCTAGTTTGCATTTTCATAAATAATTGACAATTGCTTTTTTTACCAACATTTTAATAGTTGTAAATTACATCTTTGAATTTGATAATTTTGAATCTCAAACAACTTCTACCTGAATCGGAAGGTAGATATGGGTTGTTGGTAGTTATAAAATGATGAAAAGTGGTGACCTCCTTTAGCAGTCTCAACTTTTGGCATGCCTTGAGAATCTTTGATGTTAACAAATTGGACAGCACCGTTCTCTCGTTCTGATCCAGAATCATTTCTGGAGCCTGAGGGTCTAGCTCTTTGTTTCTTGACAGGTTTCTTTGTCTCTTTTCCTTTAAGAACTTGTTTACTTTTACCAGCGGGTGGATCAGGAGGAATCATCTTTTTAGTTTCTTTTATTTCATGCTGACCATTACGACTACGACGATCATCCTCCTCCTCAGGTTCCTCCATCTCACTTTCAGAACCAGAAATAAGAGACGTTGACCCATGAACTCTTCTTGGGATTGGTTTTGGTGGCTTGATGAATTGTGTGGTTGTTTCATCATCTTCATCATCATAATCGTTAGACTCTAAATGTTCTATGCTGTCTGTTGTTGATGGCACAGTAGTGACCGTTTGCCTTCTTCCATGAGCTTTTCTTAAATCTTCTTTCTCTTCAGTTTCTCGGCTAGCCCGGCCGCTCCTTCCTTTTCGGCCAACTTTATCTGCATCTCCTTGACCAAGATCCTCTTTAGAGTCTCTGGGAGCACGACTTCCACTTTGTTCACGCTTATGCTGTGTTTTCTTGGATTTATTGACATCCTCCATGTTCTCATTTTCTTCTGTTGCTGCTATTAAAAGTATTGTTAATTTTATTAACTGATTAAATGTATGTCGTTTGTGCTTGCAAATAATAGTATATGAACTTATGTGATGCTTTGAAATATTTTTGATGTCATGTGTCAATTTCATACCTGCTTCTTCAATTACTTCTGTAGAGCCCTTAGCACTCTGCTCGCTTTTACTACCTTTTCCAAAAAATCTTTTCATTGTTATTTTGAGGTATAGAAAATAAGCTTTGATAATTGATAATAAACCATGCTATGGTACGTTTTTAATTGCTCTGTCAAACTTTCACTATTAAACTGCCATTTAACCGCGGCCAACTGAGTGAAGACAACTTTGGTCAATGAACGAAAAGGGAAATTTGCTTTGATCGTCTATTTTCAATTTTCTGCAGGAGATCCAAAAATAATGCTTCAATGCATTTATGTACTTGTAAAATTGACAAAGTTTGAAGGAATGAATGAACACGAGGCTCAATGTAACGTACATGTCAACATGTCAAATAATAGGTATATTTATTCAAGTAAAATTGTTGATCATTATTAAATCTGAAACATTTCTAAAATATTTTAAAACTATTCCTTTTTCTCAAGATAGCAATTTTATTTTTTTCATTTATGACCTTTTACCCGTCCGTTCGTCATTGTCATTTATAAGATCGAACAAAACCATTTATAACAGAACTTTTTACTTTGACTGTTTTATACACGGGTACTGAATGAGCATCTTTATAGAGCTGCTTGTGCTTACGCCTCTCTGTATTCAAGTTTCCAGATGTCACTATGTCACATATCTCTGGAGTCTGGAGTAAACTCCAATGTCTAACGAACTATGGAAATCTGTTTGCATATCTATTTTTCAACGTTGTCATGGCAATTTAGGGTTGGCTTCACCCTCACAAGCTGGCACTTGGCAGCAGGAATTACAGAATTGGTGGAGTTGGTAGTTTCTGGATAAACATCACAAGCCCACAAGCTGGGGTATTGTGAGATTGTGACTATGAGAAAAGTTTTTCATTTTACAAAATGTAGTTCGATTTGCAATCGGTTGTCTCGGTTCTGAAACATGTTCTAAAAGTGCATTTTATTTTAATATTGATTGCCATTTTAAACAGTATTAATTTCATTGTTGATCTAATTTCCTATCTGTTCAGGCAAAACTCGTCATTTCATTCATTTCATGCTGTTTTTTTCATTGTTGGTGAAACATGAGAATTGCTTTATTCGGTGAGCCAAGATCATGATCCTTGCCGGTGAGATGAGCTTCTGCTATTGCTTTTGTTGTTTACAAAAGCGCACAACATGTGATTATGTGATTCTCCCATGTAGATATTTATGTGCATGTGCATGGTTCTTTCGTGTTTTTATACAAACACAACGTCATAAAAGTCGTAATATAGTTTTATTTAATACTTGTTTACTTAATGTTCGTTAGTTCCTGCTGTAATAATACTTTTCAAAACCGGAATTAAATTGTCTGTTTTTCGAGTGTCTCATTCGTATAAGTCGTAATCCTCTCATTCTCACCCTTCATCTTGATCTTGTTAGATGACAAGGTGGTTGAAAAGTAAATAGAAATTAATCAGTTGCTTCAGACTGACAAAGATCAAATTATTCAGATTTTTAGGATTCGTTACGTTATCATCGGTAATAGTTTTGTGCTAACTAGAGTTCTAACAATGTCTGGACCTATTCTTGGCTCTTCTGTGTATAAAGTGGCTATGGGTGTGGGAGGGCGAAAATTTATGTTGGGTAAATGTTACCCTTGTCATGTTCCGAATGCAACTAAAATATTCGTAAGAATGCTGGATTTTGACGATTGGTTGAAAATGGTGAGATATCCGTAACCGTAAATTAGTTTTAAAGTACACTTTTGTAGATAAGAGTTCGTGCATCTTTGGTTTCATTTAAAAACGAACAAGTATTTAATGTACCGTTTCATTTTTATTTTTGTGTCACTAGTACTTCAGGAGATACGACGTATACTTTGCCCACGATCCGAATAAAATTACCAAGGAGGGAGACACTGTGCTTATCGAAGAACTTTCAAAACGTTTAACTCGAGACATTACTCACAAAGTGGTTAAAGTGGTATATCCCCTGGGCGACGTTACAGATCCAATCACTGGGAAGAAATGCATGGACGGAGAGTATCGTGACGAAGTAGAACGTAGGGACAGGTTATGGGGTAAAAATGAAAATGCTTTTGATTACGATTCAGCACCTCCAAGGGGATGGCAAGAAGGAAAGAAAGATTTTAGTCACCGACCTGCCCAACGGAAATTCCATGAATTTAAAGACAAAGACATCACACATATGGATTGGAAGTAGAATTTCATAAATTATTGTTTAGAGTTAAAGTACGGTGAAGTTTAAACTTATTTCCGTATTCAAGTTTTATATGTGGGGAAAATTTGTTTAAATCTTAATAGGTAGTTATAATAATGATTTAGTCAACATTCTACATTGAGCAAATAAAATATTTACAATAACGGTAAGCCCAGAATTCACAGTCATTAGTAAAAGTGTTAACATAATAATTGTAATTTATTACATTTTAAATCCGATTGCATATAAATATCAATATGAAAATGACACGATATATTTGGGCACCTTGTTGGCTATAATTTACAACATTTATGGAATGTAAAAATTTAAAATAGATCCATTTCTACATCCAGTCCATACCATTGGAAGGTTAGAGTCAAACACGCAATCCAGAACAGTCGATCCTATTTTCTTGAATGTTGACAGACGATGTTTGATTTTTCTAACGTCATAAAAAGTTATCTGCGAAAAATTTAAAAGACAATATTGAAGGCTGTTATTTCTGTTCTTCATTGAGTTTAGGGAGGATTAAAGTAATTGATAAAGAAAAAATTACAAACCGAGCCGTCTTCAAATCCAGAAACAATGTAACGTCCACAAGGACTCAAGCCTGGTCTAGCGGTTGCGATAAAAGTAGGGTGATTCACATCCGATATCCGCATGATGCATCTATTATCATTGCATTATTTAGGTAAACTGTAAAAAATATCTAAATGGTAGTAAAACAAGATTAGTAAAATATCCATTTTGCTTACTTTGCAGAGCGAGTATCCCAAAGTTTGATAGGATCCAGATTTGAAAATGATGACGTGAGAAATATATCACACAACTGGGTGGCCACTAGGCCCTTAGGCGCTTCATTCAATCGAATACAAGAAATTGGTTTCGTATGTGTATTCGGAATAGTTAAGGACACCACTTCTGCATTGGCATCAAATATTTGGATTGACTTGTTAGATAAGCCTGTGATAATCATGTCTGTGAAGGGAACAATATAAACAATTAAGAATTTAATTAAAACAATTCCTTATCTTTGCTTTGCTAGCAATCATCTTCTATGCATATTTTAGAATCGTCCATTAATTTCTTATTTGACGTACTTGAGTAAAATTGATTAGCTGCAGCCAAAGCTGTGATTTTTTGGCACTCTAACTGATATTCTCCTGCTTTTAATTTGATATAGCTGGTGTCCCTATTAGCATAAGAGTACAGTACTATTTTATTCTCTTCCGGTTGAACAAGAAACTTATCCATGAAATAGAACTGAGCATGAACGTGCTCATTGAATTTTGTTGAAAATTCAAAAGTCAAAAGCTCCTTATAGTTGTGCCAGTTCATCAATGTCGTTTTGCAATCACTGGATGCTACAAGCTAAATCAGGCATATAAACATTAAATATATATCAAATTGGACAGTCTACATAAAACCAATAAGCCATATAAGCCAGTTTTACACCCACCAGTAAATCCCCATTAAAATTAAACTGCAAACTTGAGACTTTCCCGATGTCCTTAAAAACACGGTAGTTTTGAAACGGATGCGCTTTCGTGATTACCAACGGGCTAAGATTTCCTCCGAAAGCAAGATGCTTGCCACTTGTGGTAGCAGCAATTCGTAAAACAGAAATTCCGTTTGTAATGGCAGAGGACATAACCATTTTACTTGCATCTTGAAATGGCAAATCATCACTTTCGTATGATCCTGTTGCAGGAATTTTTAGGAGTCCATCACTTTCACTATTACTTACGCTAAACGCACAACTACTATTATTAGAGTTGATTGAAGATTGAGACCGTGCCGAATTCGGTCCATTTATCTTGGGTTTTGAATTACTAGACTTGCAAGTTGGGCGGCTTCTTGATCGCGCCCACGAGGGCGTACTCCCATTAGATTTTCGTAATTTGTTGTTGATGACGGGATACGTCGGAGCCGATTGTCGTGGTGGACTTTTTATTTTCTTCCGTAAAACTGATTTGGCACTGAGAGCTTCTCGTGGAATTAATGAGTGCTGAATTGAATTTGCCAATTTGGTCTTGTCAAAATCAATCAAAAATCTTCTACTAAAGACAAATCTTGTCAAGCAAGACTGCAGACCAAGAATGATTTCCCGTGATTCGGCATTCACGCTCATTTGCGCATTTTGAATGAAAATGTTATCATCATTTAAAAGTCCTGAATAAAAAGAAACCAATTAGAAAGTTTATTCCATACTTTAACTTTCCATTGTTTAAATGTTTTCATACTTTTATCTGTTCGACTTACCCCCATGAGTAACTACCATTTCGCTTTGTCCACTAACAACATCCACAAGCAAAACTCCTTTCGTGGTAGTAGCTGCAACAATCAATTTTGGACACATATCTAAATTCGACTCCAAATCATTAAAGCTTTCTCCAACCAGTTCCCTCTTCTCATCTTCTGTTAGTTTTTCGTACTCCTCAAAACGGAATTTGGCATCACCATCTCCTCCTCCTCCCAGATCAATTATTGTTTTCGGTTCCGGTGGTTCGATTTTGGGGGCTGAAAATTGTACTGGAAACAGCCTTGAACAAAGGACACGGGATTCTACATGCATATTCTGGGTCTGAGTTGTGTTAATTAACGCATTCATTGCAGAAGGCTCAACAGGATCTAAATTTCAAGCGTAAAAATCATATTGCTTATAATTTTAGTATAATTTTAATTGTATTTAGGTATGTTTGCACTACCTTCCACTCTAAAGCGGTAAAGGATAATGAAAGCATCGGTTGTCAGACAAAATATTTCGGAATCACCATCACTTCCCACAACTAGTACAAAAACGCAATCGTTTTCAATACAGACATCTGCAGCAGCAGCAGTTTTCAAGTAGGAAACCATACGATGACATTTTAATTTAATGGCAAATTGTGCGTTTTCTGGCAAAACTTCCCAAACCTTAAAAAATCAATAGAGCTTTAATTCAATTTTCCGTTGACAGTCAGGAGCCGGGAAGCCAATGATTTCATATAAAATTTCTTGTTTTCTACCTTCACCGATACTGTATTTCCGGAGGCGACCCCAATAATATAAAAATTGTCTTTAAAAAACAAGCTCTTTGACCACGTTGTCATTTCTTTAACTTTTTCCAATGTAGCCAGACACTCCATGTTTGTAAGGATTAATGGCCCAGGTTCTTTCTACAATTAAATTGAAATTCAGCATAATAAATGAATACAAATACAGAAATATATTTTCAAAAATATTTACTGTTGAGCCTGTACCGGAGAGTGAGCACTGACAATTTTGTAGACAATCAATGTGTCCCACTTAAATAAGGTGATATATATGACAAGCCCTTTAAATGTCACTGAGCAGCTCAATATTTTCTTATCGCCTTCGCTGATCACTTTTGTATCCCAATGTCCTACAAATTAATACAACGTTTTCATATAAATATATACAGTATTTACTTTCTCTTTTTTCATATTGCATAACTTTCCCCAATAAGTTGATTAATAAAGGAACATTACCTAACAAACTGTCCCATTTGGAGAGCAATACATTTTCATCACAGCATGTACAAAGGAGTAGCGAGGATTCCTCCACTGCAAAGCAAGTTATCGCCGAGGGATGGCTATCAACCATATATTCCTGGAAAACAGACATACATTTGCCAATTCCCCGCTTATCTTATGAATATGCATAAATAATAGAGTCCGTTTTATAAATCTATAAGGTTTGCTTTCACTGACCTTTCTCTTCCCACATAATATATCGCAAGTGGAATCTGTCAGTGGCTTGGTGTCCAGGATGATGACAGAATTCTGATGTGCTGCATAGACATGCCGCTGCGTGACCTGTATCTTGGGAATATCTGAGACGGAGGAAAATACTTCTCTCTTGTGCTTTGTCCACTTTGAGCCGTCTCCAATGACTGCCGAGGGGTTATCTTGATGAGATATTTCCAATTGGTCATACCCACTAATGCCTGCAAATTTAAACATTTTTGGCTTCTTTTGATTTTCACGTACACAATTTACACTAGGACACTTTTCCGCAATAGTAAGTAAGTCAACAGTAAAGCAATTAAAATATAATGATAGTAGCCTTCCCCTGTACAGGTGGAAAAATTATAACGTAAACGTCAAGTCAAGTGTAGTATAGTAGGGATCGCATAAAAGCTTTTGCTGACTTCTCTTTTCAGTTGAACTACTGTCAGTTGGGTCTTTGCTAATCAATAATTTGTTGTCCATCCTTGGTAACGATCTTCGACAAAACATAGCCATAAACGTCTTTCTTTGGGTGATGATGATGGTTGCTGAAGCAAAGTGGTACCAAGAGCCAAAAATGCTTTGAGATGAGGGCAGCTTATTATGCCAAGCAGTTTGTATTGCAGTGACAGAGATTACACAATCCATAAAATAATGAATTCCCATATTTGGAAATAAAAGATGTTCAGACATTGGTCAAGGAGAGCAAGTTTTCTTAATGAATTTACAACTCTTTTGGTTTGACATTAACGTGAAATAAAATAACTTTATTTATATTATTATATGCGTGCTACAGAGACTAACAACATACGTACGACATTTTCATCTAATAATACGATTTGCATCAGCGGAAACGAAATTCACATTCTATATTTTATACACTATTTGGATATACATAGGTCATACGCATACGTCATAATCGCGCATTCAATTTTAAAACATTGTAACTGTTTAATTACTTATCAATATATAATACAAAGATTATAACAGATAAAGATTACAAATGATTTACAAACGAATTATTGTTGTATGTAGCACTCTAAGTAGAAGCTATTTATTTATGTGTTATCGCCATCCCCTTCACTTTCATCCCCATCAGCTGCCTCCCCCTCGCCTCTGGCATTAACGTTGGAAAGCAAATCACGCATAGCGTCCAGCAAAGCGTTAACACTTTGTTGCAATCCTCCCACCCCGGCTACAGCATTTCTATCAGCGGCAGCTGCTGCAGCGACCGCAGCATTTTCATCTCTACAAAAAATGAAAGTATTGCATTACAATATGGATGTCTTAAATAAGTTTCGTTACATGGAGAATAGTTGGAAGAAATAACATTATATATTTACAGTTGGAACGGAGCGTTTGGGTCATTCAAATCATAGAGGAATGAACGAAAAAGCATGGACAGTAAGCCATTCCTCGGCAAATTTGCGGTTGATGTCACATTACGTAACTCCCTTGTATTATAAATATCAATAGTATCTGGTGGAGGCAAAGGATCATAGTTTAAGATGGGTTCCTTGCTTAATTCCTAGAAAATTTATCAGCAACAATTAATTTTAAAATTATTAATGTCAATCTAAAAAATGGTGATAGTAGTACCGGTGGCAAATTCACTGTCAAGTCTTTATTATCCGTGAGCAGAACGTGGCGTATTATATTTCGCGGAATCGTAGCCATATATCGTCGTTTTCTCTTTTCTTCATAATCCCTCACAATAGGTTCCTTAGAATCAGCCTTGTCCAGACAAATTTGAACGTTCTTTTCCAGCCAGGCTAACACATTAGGATCACGCCAAACGTGATGACATCTCCACACGTAAAGATCGCACAACAGCTTTAAAGATCGAGTTTGACTACAAAAGCAATACAAATTTAGGTAAAATATTTCTAACTTATGAATTTCCAATTTTCTCTTTAAATGTGCAGTTACCTATTTTGAGCTTGGGCATTAAGGAAATGGTGGCCCCTTGTTCTGGAATCAGCTTGCACTCCACATTTATCCAAAAGAGGGAGGATCACGGAAGGAAACATTAAAATCGCATACTGTACAAGTTTATCTGCTTGTGCAGATAGCTCCTCAGATGATTGTTGGGGCGAACTAGTATTTGCACTCTTATCAGATTTGCATGCTTCTGGTTTTTTGCTAGATTGTAGGTGGTATGCAAGAGCTATGGAATAGGCGAAATTGGGCAATTGGCAAAGATTTTTGTTCTTCTCCCAATAATGGTATACGTCAATAAGCCAACGAGTTTCATTTGCTTTAATGGCAAAAAAGTCGATCATCAAGGTCGCACACAGTGGATCAGTGTCAGGGTCAAGACTAAGCAATCTTTTGCAAAGCTCCAAAGCAGTTCGATGACATGCTCGTTGTCCAACGAAAGTTAGATGTTTAAAAAGAAGAATGAAGAATGCTCTAAGCGGTTAGAAGAACAAAAAAATCAGTAAGTGAAAACAGTAAAACAGGCTTGCTGGCTAATAAAATTTTGTACTAATAAAACATTTACCTATTTTCTTGATATTTGTATTCCAAACGACAAGAAGGTAAAGAAAGATTGAATCTAACGTGGAACGCATTTTCCATGCAGTACAAGGCTCCTTCAATTAACTCAGCTGCAACTTGCATATCTTCGGCAGATTTCGCCATGTCAGAAAGCTGAATATGGGAATCAATGTGATAAGGATGGACCTTTAGAATACTCTGAAAGAAAAGCAAATCGTCATACAGTATGATTAACAAATATCTGTTTTGGAAATGCACAAATAGAAAAAATCTTAGATTAACAAACGAAAGAGCGTACCACTATGTTATCGGGGTTTAAGGTATTTACAGCTCGTATAAATTGTCTTTGAACTTCTTGATACTCCTTGTTGTGCTCAAATTTAAAATATAGATATCCTTGCTTATTGGTTTCAAGGAACGACATCGATACACCTAAAGATATAAAATACATGATAAAGTTAAAACAATTATCGTTAAAGCAAACGTTTATTCACAATACAATTTTAATCTTTAAAACTATTACCTGAACCAAGAACTGAGCGCCAGTTTTCTCTGGGATCTATGAGTCTGGATTGACGATGTATTCTTCGCTGACCTTGTTTTCTAGTAAAAAATAAATAAGTATGGATTAAATGAAATATCGATACGTTTACATACCATCAGCAATAAACTGTTAACTGTTTCCATTTATTGTTGCTTTTTGAAATATTTACTCACCCTCTTTCGTAGTTAATAACTTTAGCTCCAAATATTTTCTTCAGCTCAAAATCCGGATTCAACAGTTTGCTGTCGATTTTAAAAACTTGTTCGAAAGCTTGTAGTTCTTTTGAAGTGGCTGGTTCCTCCCTTTCTTTTCTTATTGCCTGGTGTTCTCTTGGAGCATGCCTTGACTTTTGACGTTGTTGAATGGAAAGTTCATCTTCCTATACCATTACAGTAAAATTTAGAGGGAGAGAGACAGTTTAAATTAGTTTTTAAAATAATCAAACTCCATAATTTTATTTTATTTTTGTGCAACTTTACCATCTCCGTATCCAAAGCTCTGTCGGACCCAGAACCCATCGGAGTACGCCGTTTGCTCCTTCCAGGTCTTCTCCGTTTTTTCTTCTTTTTCGTTACCCCTTGAGTTTCATCATCCATGCGGGAGGAGTCCCCACTTTTATGTCCATCTTTAGATTCATCAGGCTGTCCATCATCTTCTTTTGCTTCAGATTCTGACAACTCGTTCAGCTATAAAAACCCCCAAATCTTTAATTATTTCAGATCATTCAAGTGATTTAATCTTTAAAAATATGCAAAAATAAAATTCGCATACCAATGCATAAGGGTTACGTGCAGGACGGCCTCCAGAAGCACCAAATGTAACTGGCACCTCATCCTCAGAGTCAGGCGACACCTTAAGATCACTGTCTCCAAAAACCTTTTTTATTACCCTATTGGACATCGTAGGCCCTAATCTGATGATCTACTATTTAGGTAATAAACAGTTACTACTATCAGCAAAGATAACACTTTAACAGGTGACAGGAAGTGGCGTGTGGTGTGCGACCAGCGACAGCTGATTTTTTAATCTTTTCACCCCTTCTTCTGATCTGAATCAGATTAAATAAATCGGTTAAAAACTTACCACCGAAAATTTTAAATAACTTCACCAATAAAAAAATTAATATATCCACAAAACTATAATTGTTTAATTAATTAAAGAACAGTTAAATTATTCTCCTTATTGTGCCAATTGTGCCTCAGCTTCAGCAATAAAAGGGTTCTTGTTACCACCCAAACACATAAACAAATGCATTGAAAGAGTTCACACGTATTTTGTGCATACACTCTCTGTGCAATTTCTATCATGGAATGGATGAGAATAAAAAATGACAGTCTGTCAGCCTTCCAAAGCAGGAAAGCATGTGCATTAGTGCATTTTCCCAAAGTCATTGAGTACGGCACCAGATGATACGGATGTCACTGAAGTTGAATGTGTGTTTTGATCCCATGAAAATCAGGGATGATGTTACAAATATTCGGTAGGCATCTCATCTCTCTCGGCTGACGAAACAGCAGTGAAAGTGTTTACTTTTTTCGAACAAGAAAGATACAGCGTAGTAGGGAAGCGATCAAAGTTAAAGTTAATTATTGTGCAAATTATGGGTGCAACTAGTTATTAGTTTACTTATTTAAATTATTTATAAATAGGAGTTTGGGTTTACATGTTTTACGATTTCTTCTGAAATAGTCATAATTGGATTAGATTCTGGTTGATTTCGGCATGAATACGAAGGGCATCAGGTAATGTATTCAATTTTAATTTTAATGAGTATTGTCTTTCAGATTCATAATTATAACTCGGCTCATTTGGTTTGGGTTTGTATGAAGCTAATTTTTTCCGTTTTATATTTGGATAATTTTCAGTAACGGAAAGGATTTGGAGTGACGCTAGAGGCTGAATATTGTACAAATGACGATGGTAGGTGAAGGAATCCAAGTACAAAAGACATTGGAATAGGACAATTAAGTGGAGCATCTGCTGAGATTTTTTCTTGCTTCGGGTTCAGATCAGGTTGGCAACCTGTGTTAGGTGCTTATTTTGTGCTAAAATAAAAAGTGAATTCGGCCCCTTTGTAACTACTGCGTACGCTGTGCAACTGTACGCAATATATTGCGAATAAAACTTGAACGAATTGAAGTTATACTGTTAATTGACTAGGAAATCTATTAGCCGCAACAATGGCTTACCGTCTTATTAGTCCTGTTCGTCATCTTAACCGACTTCTTCAGGTTGGCTCTCCTGGAAGCAACCGACATTTCAGCATTCAGAGAATACAACGAAAGTTTCCAGAGTTTGAAAAATTCATTTCTGAGTTCAGAATTTATTTTGCTGAGAAACCTCCTAAAGGTTTTGAAAAATATTTTAAGCCAAAAACTGGCGATAAAACTGCAAAGCCACCGGAAGGAAAGTCAGCACCAGCAGAAAAGAAAGCCAACACAAACGATGCAAAAAAGCCTCCGGTTTCAGAGCCAACCCCATCCAGTACCGGTGCTCCTAGACCAGCAGGAACAAGTGGCCCTCCAAGACCGCCCGGAGATCCATGGTCTTCATTCCTGGGAGGTGGTGGCCCACGGCTTGGAGGTCCTGGAGGAAAGGGACCAGGTGGTGGGATGGGTGGAGAGGGTGGAGATAAAATGATATTTATGGCTGTTGTTGGTACAATAATTTTACTGGGAACTTTCACGTATTACGAAATGAGTTATACTGAAATAACATGGAAGGACTTCGTTAACCAGTTAGTAATTTTTGTCTTTTAACTTGGCTATTTAGACACACAACTATTCGTAGTTACAATTTTTGTTTACATTTAAGTTGATTTGTTCATTGTCTTTGCTTTAGGTATCTTTCTAAGAATCTTGTGGATAAATTGGAAGTGGTAAATAAGAAGTGGGTTCGAGTTAGGCTTGGTGCGGGAGCATTTAGTGATGTAAGAACTCTCCTCTAATTAATTTTGAGCTATACTGAATATATTAAAATTAATTCTGTCTTTTAATTCAATTATAACTTTGTTTTTCTCAGGGCATCCTTTGGTTTAATATTGGCAGTGTTGATTCCTTTGAAAGAAATTTGGAGAATTCACAAATTGAAATGAACATCGAACCAGCTAACTTTGTTCCCGTGATATATAAGACTGAAATAGAAGCAGCTAGTTTAACGGGAATACTGCCTACCCTTCTTATTATTGGCTTTTTAATTTATATGATGCGACGTTCGGCAGAAATGATGGGAGGAGGGAAAGGTGGCAAAAGGGGTGGTGGATTATTTGGAAGCGTTATGGAGTCAACTGCAAAACTAATCAATTCTAGTGACATTGGTATTCGTTTCAAGTAATAAAGTTTTAGATTTTATAGGCATATAGTTATAAAGATATCATATGTTTGGAATCGTTTTTATCCTAATTTTCTGTTTGTGTTAATTGCAGAGACGTAGCTGGATGTGAAGAAGCTAAGGTGGAGATTATGGAATTTGTTAACTTTTTAAAGAATCCAAATCAATACCAAGAATTAGGAGCCAAAATCCCAAAGGGTGCAATTCTCACCGGTTAGAAATTATTTATTCACACTACTGCATAAAGAAGTCTTTTCTGTTATGTAGCTAATGTAGAATCAACCACCATTTTCTCGTTTTTATTGCATAGGTCCTCCTGGTACGGGGAAAACCCTTTTGGCTAAAGCTACTGCGGGTGAAGCCAACGTACCTTTCATTACTGTATCCGGTTCTGAGTTTTTGGAAATGTTTGTTGGTGTTGGTCCGTCTAGGGTAAGTTTTAAAAATTCACTAAATTTATTGAGCCGCAAATCGTACTTATCAACTTTAAATTTATTTTCGACTGATTATGTATAGGTTCGAGATATGTTCACAATGGCAAGAAAGCACGCTCCATGCATTTTATTCATCGACGAAATCGATGCCGTCGGAAGAAAGCGAGGTGGCAGAAGTTTTGGCGGCCATTCAGAACAAGAAAATACACTAAATCAATTGCTAGTCGAAATGGACGGTAAGATATAAACTACTACATTGACATTGAGAGACAAATTACAAAAATAAACAGCTCTAAATGCGATTCATTTAAGCCATTGTAGTAATTGTATGCAATTTGCTACATTTCATTTGGTTTTAGGTTTTAATACGACAACCAATGTTGTGGTATTAGCTGCAACAAACAGAATTGACATTTTAGATGGTGCCCTATTGCGTCCTGGACGTTTTGATCGTCAGATATTTGTTCCTGCGCCAGACATTAAAGGAAGAGCCAGTATTTTTAAAGTCCACTTGAAGCCATTAAAGACGGATATAAACAAAGATGACTTGTCCAGAAAAATGGCTGCATTAACTCCCGGTTTTACAGGTGCTGACATTGCAAATGTTTGCAACGAAGCTGCACTCATCGCAGCAAGAGATCTTAACACGAGCATAAATTTAAAGCATTTTGAGCAAGCAATCGAAAGAGTGGTCGCAGGAATGGAAAAGAAGACAAATGTTCTGCAACCTGAGGAAAAGAAGACAGTAGCTTATCATGAAGCTGGACATGCAGTTGCCGGATGGTTCTTAGAGCACGCCGATCCTCTCCTTAAGGTAAAATTAAAGAATCAACTTACGCAACAACATAAACTTTCTTGTAAAATTTGACTTAACAAATAGTAACCTAATTCACTCATTTATATTAATTGTTTAAGGTTTCAATTATACCTCGCGGAAAAGGATTAGGCTACGCCCAATACCTACCCAAGGAACAATACCTGTATACTACGGAGCAACTTTTTGATAGGATGTGTATGACTCTTGGTGGCAGAGTGTCAGAACAAATTTTCTTCGATAAGATTACCACTGGGGCTCAAGATGATTTAAAGAAGGTTACGCAGAGTGCATATGCACAGGTAACTTATTCTTAAGTTTTTCTAGTCAGCCCTGTATGTTTTTAAATGAATCAATGGAAGTTTCATACTATATAGCCACTATTATTATTAAACGAACTCAAAAATTAACTCTGTACTTTATTTTCGTATCTGTTACATGACAGATTGTTCATTACGGAATGAACGAAAAAATTGGAAATGTCAGTTTTGATATGCCACAACCTGGGGACGTAGTGTTGGACAAGCCATACTCCGAAGAAACTGCGCAAATGATTGATTCTGAAGTTCGTAGAATGATCTCATCCGCTTACGATAGAACGATGCAACTTTTGACAGAACACAAGGAAAACGTCAGAAAGGTTAGCTGCACAATATTTTCCTGGATTAAAAATAATATTGCCTTTGCCATACTCTATTAGTAATGAATGAACGAACCATACAATACATAAAATACAGTGCCTGCACAGAACATAAAACGGCATGTTTTGCGTAATTATTGTTTTAAATAAATTTTTTAATCCGATGAAATCAGAAATATGTTCTCAGGCTAGATATTAGGGTGGGCATATACATTTGAGATTGTGTGAGAATATTTCCGCAAAGCCTACACTTATATTAGTATTAGTATTAGTACTACACACAATAATTATAATCCTGACTTAAACACCTCTTAGGTATCAAGCTACTTCATGAAATTCCGGTGTACGTCATCATGTCATAAGTAAAAACTAATACTTTCCATTTTCTCTTTCACCTTTATCTTCAACATGCTATTTTGTAGCTTGTTTATATTTTGCCTCTGAGTTAGAATGATGTCATGATTTCCTGCTGTCTGAATAACAAAAACGCGTCATGCAGAAAGTATGAAAATTGAATTAGGTGAAAATGAGCCAATGACTAGAGAGAATTGAGTGACAGCTTGGTTATTGAAGTACTCAAGTTTAGATTATAGATAGAACCGAGACATGGAGGGGGAAAGTATTTTGTATTTAAAGAAACATATTTGCTGATGCCTACTTTTTATTCCCTTTGCTGATTTAGGTTGCAGAGCGGTTGTTGAAACAGGAGATACTAAGTAGAGACGACATGATTGAATTGCTTGGAAAGCGACCGTTCCCCGAAAAATCTACTTATGAAGAATTTGTTGAGGGAACGGGATCTTTTGAGGAAAATACTGAGCTTCCCGAAGGACTCAAAGGATGGAACCAGTCAAAGGAAAAGGAATCTAGTGAAAGTAAATCAGGTCCATCGGATTCAGGAGGGAAAGGACAACCAGCTCCCATCTAATAAAAATAATTGTCAATAACTATGTCATAATGTAAAGTGAAATTTGTAGACGCGACAGTTCTTCAGTCTATTTACAATATCATATATATAAATAGAAGCGATATTGATTACTGTGAAAAAAATATATCACGTAGGATAAAGTACATTGCCAAAGTTGTCTTTTATCTGTATGTTTCTAGTAAACGTAAATAATATATTAAATTAACAAGTTTTTTGGTTTTTTATCAAATTAAATTCAACTAACATGAAAGCTTAACGTTTTCTATAATAATTCATATTTTATCCATATACATTCGAAATTCCAATGCATTCCTCTTGTTTAGAGGATTCGACGAAATTCTTGTTGGAGAGATTCCAAGTAGTTTCTGATAGACTCAACAGTTTCAGGATCCATGTCTTCTTCGTCCATATCTAAGTCAAATGAATCTGCGACTACTCCTAAATGCATTCCAAGCAGAAATTTCGTTCGTCTTCGGTTCATCTCATCATTTTCGTTGGAGGTTTGTTCAATCTGCAATGATTCCGTTGTTTCAAGATATATGCATATGATTTAGTTATTGCCACGAAAAAATTAATTAATATTTTATTAATTTATCTACTTTAAGCCTTACCCCTCTTAGTGCCATTATTTCCCTTGACATTTTGATGGCGTCAGCGATGATCTGGGGTGGGTAGCAGGAATTCATTGCAAGCTTTAAGCCATAATACTCAACGTCGGTAACTCCCCTTTTAATTGTTCGCATATATTGCAACTTGCTTGATGGAAGCGGTCCAATGCTTGCCTCCGCATTGGTATCCTCCCATTCTTCAGTTTCCATTGTAAAACTACAATAAACAGGAAATGCCCGAAATCAGTATTTAAAACATCCACATTCTATTCTATATACATTTATCACTGATCTACTAACTTCAAAACGTTAATGTAATGGGATTCTAGTTTTGTTAAAAGCATGTGATGAGTTGCAAACAAGATAAATGATGTTTTCTTCAACAATTCTTCAGCAATCGCCCACGAAATTGCTGCACCTTCTTCAACGGAAGTAGCTCTCCCTAGCTCATCAATGATTATTAAAGAATTATCAGTTGCATTTTGGAGAATGTACGTCATTTCCGTCATCTACTAAATAAAAATAGTAATAAAATTATTCGCTCCAGTTATAATTTAACAGTACTTTTTACAAATGTAAAAGATTATTAAATGGAAAATGGGACTAGCCTCTAGAGCAAATGATGAACTATTTTCTTCGATGTTGTCTCCTGTTCCAATTCTAGACATAATGTTGCTAGAAATGCGAAACGAAGCAGCGTCTGCTGGAACGAAGGACCCCACCTGAAAAAATACATCCATTATTATTCGAACCGTAGGTAGCTTCAACAGTGATATAATAAGTACAAGTAAAAGATATGACTGCATGGTATAAATGACATGGATTTATTGTAGGTATTAGAATATAAGTATAACTGGACTGAAATGGCAGCAAGTAGGATGTCATTACCTGAGCCATTACTTGTAAGCAGGCAACATGTTTTAGGTACGTCGTCTTCCCACTCATATTAGGACCAGTAATAAGCATAAAATTGGCATAATCTGCTAGAAACTGGAATGGTAAATAATTATGAAAACTTCAAAAAATTGCATACATGACATGATAATATGTTTTCCAGATCTGATGGCCATAAATAAATATAAAATGGGGTTCAAAACGGATCATTTACAGTGTTATTGGGAACAGTTGGATCTGCTGAAATCGAATCTAAAACTGGATGTCGACCCATTTTGATTGATGTGGTATCCGGTAAAAATTCTGGGCGAGCACATCGTGGGGTTGTTAATGCATAATGTGCCAGTGAGTAAATCAAGTCCAAATTGCCAATGGCTTCGCTGGCTTTATACAGAATCCCAATTTCACTACGGATCTCTGTAATAAGCTCTGAAATAACACTGAAATAAAGCAAGAAGTAATATGTTGTCTTACGGTATAACAATTACTGTTTTAAAAATATAAATATTTTTATCAATAAAATGACTAACATGCTACTAAGATTTTCTATTTCCTTCAACACTTCTTGAGTTCGATGATCAATAGATATCAACAGCTCAGTTGTAAAGGTCACGACATTTCCACGTTTTCTCACCTACATTTAAAACGATGCAGTAATTAGTGAATATAATGTTAATTAAATTGGTAGGTAATTAAAGTATTTAAAAAAAACGAGACAAGACTAAAATGACCCTGTCTGATTCACCTGGAGAAAATATGAAGGCAAAGGTGGTATTTCATCATTTCGGTTGCTTATAAGAAGCTGAATAAAAAATCCTCGTTGAGTGTTAGTTCCAAGTCGAAAATGCAAACCCACTTCATTGCTCAATTCACTGACATATTCTGAAATATTAAATGAGTAAACTTTTGAAATAACTAAAAATTGAACTTGAAAAAAAAAACGTCATGATTATAAATATTTAACTTACAAATACCTTACACGTTTAATGGAATCAAATATACAAGTGTGAAATGGAAAATTTACGAACTTACTGTTAATGTCATCCACAAGTTCACAGTAGGCCTTCCTTGCGATGTCTAAAATCGGGTTAATATCAGATTTAACAGCAAAACACCGTTGACGTTTCATGTTCATCGATCCTTTTTGAAAATGAGCTTCATCCTGAATAGTGCGTTTGATACGCTGGAGCATGATGTCGAATTGGGGCATCGTGAGATTCTAACAAAATCAACAAAATGTTAGTAGAAACTTGATAAGTACTGAAACGATTTTTGGTCAAACATAATTTAAGTTATATTAATTGCAAAACTTACGGTTCTAACTGATTGAAAGTAGTCATTTTCTGACTCCTCCAATACGCTTGCTAGTTTGGGAACTAACTCTAAAATATGCTTCAAAGCAATAACATCGTTAAGTCGCTGTTCACTAATCCGCGAATTATCAGTTTTGGGAATTTGAATCAAGAAAGCGATGACACGCTCAATGTCTATAGGTAACCTCCCTAAGACATCCTACATATATTAAAAAATTAATGTTAATGAAAATAAACCAATTAACTAACTTTAAATGTGGTCATAATAAAATTGATGTAGACATTCATTGAACTCTAACCTGCACACCATTGAGCATTTCGGGATTTTTCATTAAGCTTTCCACACTGTCCAGGCGGGAGTTAATGACTTTGATGTCACAAGAAGGCTGCAAAATATTCATTCGAAGTAATCTTGCACCATTGGGGGTTTTGCAAGAGTTTAGGATGCCAAATAAACAGTAATGTGATCCAGCGTGCTGATTATTTTGCAGAAGCTCCAAATGTTGTGCAGTGATGTGATCTTTAAAAATACAAATCATAAAAGAAAACATTGATCAGTAATGCTTAAATGACAAAATACAATAAAATATCACATATCATTAAAATGTGCCTCATGATTCATGATTATGACTATTATGTTCAATCTCACCAATCATACAGGTTTCATCACAGCCTTGAAAATCAACTCGGATTGTTCGCGGTGAAAATACAGTTGACTGCACCAACTCCACATACTTCAACAGTGCATGAGTTGCAGCCAAGCAATAGTACTTATTTGTTATCGTGTGAACAATGGGAAAGTACTCTTCAGCAACTAAGGAGTTGATCATTTGCATGCCTTTAGCCTCATTAAATATTCTTCTTTGAATAGGAATGATTTTGATATTAGTGACTTCCTTCATTAGCTGCAAGTATAATCGACTCGGATTGCTTACATCACATGCTGTTGCACACATCAATATCTGCAATAATTACAGTCCAGATTCCCATTAAATTGCTATTATTTATTCAAAAAGAAATAAAAATGCATAAAAATTAAAACAGTGTGGGTGTGTACCTCGTAAGGCCGGAAAATATTAATTTTTGTTATAACTCGGTGGAAGCTCTGTGTATCATTCAACTGAGAAAGTATCAGCGTTGGTGTATTCACATTCATACAAGCTAATCCGATTTCTCCTCTTGCTTGACCTCTTCCCTCTACAATAGCTATGTACAAAACAATGTCATAAGGCACAAAAATTACAATGTATAGTGTCTAAGCAAAAGTTAAATAGCCAAAACCATTGCTAAAATAGTAGTTTCTTTACCGACAATTGTACTCCTGTCTATAGGTTCTATCCCTCCGCCTCTACTGCTGCTGCTTGTCGATGCATTAGTCGTTGTACTCATACCGGAAGTTGCAGATGAGAGAGTCGAACTATTTGGCAATCTTCGAGGTGCTTGGCAGATGGGCGTTCGAAACATCGAATTTGGCTGCCATTGAACACCTCGAACACCTGGGACATTGCTGGACTCAGAAGAAGGTGTGTCGCCCATAGAGGTACCTGGAATCCTGCTGCTCGTCGAAGACGCAGTTGTTAAATTCGGAGGGGTTCCAATCGAAATAGGATTTGAGACGCCTGTCATTGGAGTGTTTAAATTTCTAGCGTAAGGCAAAGACTGTATGACTGGTCCTGAAGCTTCTGGATTATGTTGGTTCATGTTCAAAAAGAATGCCGAGCTCGTACTAGGCCCTGCAGCAGTTTGAGGGTTTCGTTGGTTTATGTTCGAAAGAAATGTTGAAGTCGACGGGCCTGAAACAGTTTCAGGGTTTTGCTGGTTTAAATTTGCAAAGTAGGACGAAGTCGCATTACTGCCTCCTCCTATGGGATCATTGCCGGTTCCACGGTTTGCACTGCTGCCTCTAAAGAAATAAGTAATGGTATCCCCAGCAGCATTTCCTCCACCTAGATTTCCTCCACCTCCAGCAGCAGCAGCTTGGTTTCTCCCACCTGGGTTTAAATTTGCCAAGAAAGACGGAGTCGTAATACGATTCGCTCCAGCTCCATCTCCATCAGAAGAATCGCTGCGGATCCCTGACCCCGGAAGTGGGAACATTTTTTCAGTCTTCTCACTTTCAACTTTATTACTCTAAAATGTAATTTAATTGAAATAATTTAAAATAGTTCAGCACGGCGCACATTCATAAAGATACATTTTAAACGTCCCTGAGAATTTAAAGCGTATAATCAAATCAAACGTAACGAGAGAAATATTTTTTAATTAAAAAGCAAATTAATTTACCTTACAACTTTAATTACCCATTTATAATTATCCTATAAAAAGTCTCCAATCCAAATTTAAGGTATATTATGATTATCTTCCTAACATCAAACCCTAAAAATCCCAATACGTTTTCCGTTATATTTAACTAACAACTGCAGCTTCAGATTTCCAAAAACAAAAACAAGTAGGAAGAGAGCAGGAGAGGAGCAAAAAGTCAAAACGCTTTGCTTTGTTTTGGCAATGGGACTTATGGGATTGCATAAAATCAAATGTCAACACGAAATGAATGAGATGCA
>JAQFYG010000535.1:0-28638 GCA_034694325.1 Entomobrya corticalis | reverse complement strand
GAGAATGGCATCATTGATATCGAGAAGGCTATAGACAGATTGTCTCGTCATCATCTCCGTCACATTAAAGCTTATGACCCCAAGGAGGGCAAAGATAACGAACGTCGTCTCACTGGCCACCATGAAACATCTTCCATCCACGACTTTTCCGCTGGTAAGAGATTTGATTCACTTTTTACTTCTTATTCTACCCATTAAAATTCAAGCCAATAAACATGGCATTCGAATATTTTAAAAGCGAATTTTCATAATTTTTAACACAGGTGTTGCCAACCGTGGCTGCAGTATCCGTATCCCACGTTCCGTTGCCGAAGAACGTAAAGGCTACTTGGAGGATCGTCGTCCATCCTCCAACTGTGATCCGTACAGGGTCACTGAAGTGATTGTTCGCACTGTCTGTCTTGAAGAATAAAAACAGTTTTAAACCAATCATTAATGTTGTATCGATTACAATCAAATAAAACAATCAAAATCAAATCACTGTATATTATGGAGAAAATTTACAAAAACCAAAAGAAATAATAATATAATATTGAAAACATGTTTATAGAGAATGAAAAGAAAAGCAAATGAGATGTGAGCAACTTTGCTTCGTAAAGTAATACGAGAATATAATACATTTGCGTAATACTACATATTTTAGAAAATCATAATCTTTTTGAAGTGAGAAATGCTAAAAAAATTGCCAGAAAATTTTAAGGTTAATAGTTATGTGATCTTTATACGTTTTCTTTAAATCTAATCTGTTTGGGGAATCTAATTACATTATTTTTTTGTTTTATTTGTACGGTTGACAAGTGTAAGTATGCATAATGTTAAATGTTTGACATGTTTATTACGTTGATAAAATATTAAAGTAACTCTACGTGAAAAGGAAACGTTCTTCATTTTAAATAGTATTCTTTCAATTTTATCTTTTCTAATGGGGATAAAACCAACTGAGCTAATTAAACTGGAAGTCATGATCCAACCAAGCCATGCAGGCATATTGAACTCATTAAGTATAAAATCCTGTCATATATGTAAAAGAGGCTTATGTTTTAACAAAGATAAGATTTTGCTGGAAAAATATGATAAAATGGTAACTCATGCAGCATAACTTCAATTCAATAATGGACCTCGTGTATTCATTCAAGCCGAATTAATTGGGAATGGCAATGATGGCGACACTGATTTGTCAACGATGAAAAAGAGCAAATATTAATAAGCGTATCCATCATTCATTAAGTAAAATATTGAAAAATTTATAAGGTATATAATCTTCCTTTCACTTTTCCCGTCAAGATGCAATGCACATACTGGACTTAATGTAATTTTTAAAAAATTGACATTTTCTTCAACAAAAACAGCTACAAACTCGTCTCATTTCGTGTACATGTGTGTAGAAGTAATCTAATGATAAAAAGTAATTTCATGGAAGTGGATTAAATTTTTGACATTTTAAGAGTTATCTCTTTTGACCTGACACATTTTAAAATGATTTTGACATTTACGATGAATATAGTACTTTAACAACAAAAAAAACGCTAATAACTTTTAGAAAACGAAGCTTTATCAATTGATAGTTTTCTTTTTAGAAAAATGTTCACGTTTTACAGATGTTGTACGCATTAAGCCTTAAAGTCTGTTTCATCATTTAATAAAATAAATATGGCTAGTTCGAATAGATTTCATAAATCGATGAACAAACTTGTAAAAATATCCTATACCTTGAATATTGAAAGACAGTGTGTAGTTTTTTGTTACAGCATATTTATATTGTAAAAAATTGTAATCTTAGTTTAACGGTTGCTGAAATTAGCACTTTCTTGTAAACAAAGTGTACAGATTTAATATCATAAAGATCAATCAGTAAAATAAATTATTTGAAAATCTATTCAACTTTTTTAATTATTTCCCATTCTATTAA
The DNA here is from genome assembly GCA_034694325.1 of Entomobrya corticalis. Classification (NCBI taxonomy): domain Eukaryota; kingdom Metazoa; phylum Arthropoda; class Collembola; order Entomobryomorpha; family Entomobryidae; genus Entomobrya; species Entomobrya corticalis. Next base: position 26,729 of record JAQFYG010000535.1, on the reverse strand, counting down.
ACATATTTGCAATTTAATCATACAATTACAAAAATATTTGCAACTGATTTTTTCCCTTTCATTTCTACATGCAATGATCATCCTAATTGTCTTCTTGAACCCAATATAAATAAACACAAACAGTAAAGTGATTTCGCGAACGAACAAGTAGGCGTTAAAAATCGAAACCACGTTTTCATATGCGAATTGAGCTCAGTTTAACCTCAACATGACATTCAACCAATGTCCAACCAACCAAGTATATTTTTAAGCTAGGTGTGCTTAATAATATGAAAAGTCAATAATAACACCGTCACCGTCATGGCACATGGGCATCATCATCACCACCAGCAGTAGTGAAAAAATGGGAAATCGTTGCGTAACGCGTCTTTTTAATTTGCATACAATCGTTTTAAAAGTGATCACTGTACTCACTGCTTCTTCAAAAGAAGCTAGTATTCGACCTTACGCGTTAGATTGTGTGTGTACTTTGTTTCGCAGGTTGCAAATGCAAAGGAAAAATGTATGCCCATGCAAATATTTAAGACAAAAAAATCACAACGCAAGTTTGTGTGTATGAAAGTTTCATTAATTCTGTGGCGAAATAGTAATCATTCGGTTAATGTTATATAAACACACATTCAGATACAGACTACAGGCACACTATAGCACAGCAAATCATAATAATTTAAACTATGTCGTACTACATCTAACTGCTTATAGACGATTTTGGACAACTTTGACTAACTGGGGACCTCGAAAAAGACTTTTTCACTATTTTACCTTGTATTTTAGTATTTCTAAGCACGCATCATGCATAGTAATTACCCAATGGTCAGCTGCCACTCTGCCACCAGCGTCATTTATTTTTGCAATATTGGGGATGGGGGATGGGGAATAATGTCGTTATTGAACAGTGATAAGAAGGCACATATATTATGATACCATTGTTGCATACCATGCAAGAAACCAAACAGGCTTTTGAAAAATAATGCAGCAAATCTCCTTTTGTTGAACTCCACGTATACTTTTGATTGTATAAGCGGTAGGGAGCCTACCAACCAAACCAATACGATTATCACCAATATCATCATCACTGCGTTACACAAACTTTAAAATAATTATCAACGCCTTTGTGCAATCCTTCGTTAAAAGATCATAAGGATGCAACATACAAATTTTTAAATGTTTAACATATTTTTTGACCAACCAACCTAGTCACACCGTTGATGACATATATCTTGGTCTGATGATGATATGATGAAAAACATGAAAAATGTTATTTTTTAGCTATTGGATCATCACAAACAGTGTCGATGTCATTACCGCTATTGCGGATGATGGCGTTCGAAATCTACTTTTAAAAACGACTTTTGCATCTTGTCTGTATTTTGTTTTTTATGCAGATAATAAGGTAGTTAGTTAACCAAGTAGTTAGCAGGAGTGCCTCGTGTACCTAACTAACTAGCAAGTAGTAAAATTACTGCTGCGGATGTCTTAACGCTTCCTTTTAAACAGCTGCAATAACTGCCGGTTAAATTAAAAAGCCTCACACTCTTTGAAATTAAATTCCTTTTGTTTACGCTGCTTTGCACATATGCGCATTATAACAACAAATTGTAATCCTGTTGTGATGGTCTGAGGATGATTATCTTAACTGACCACATGCATTTGTTACGAAAAATTTGGATTGAAAAACTGTCTGTGATATAATAATGTAACACATACGTTTAAAATCTTTAAAATGGTTTAAACGTTCGTTTGTCTGTGTGTGACTTGAGTATTCTACAAATAAACACTTTCCTCATCCACCACCCATTGTCAATCGTTTAAAACTTGACTATTATTTTTGGTGAGTCCTTGCTTTGGACACAACTGCAGACCATCTCTGAATAATAATGATGAATGGACAAATTATACGTGGTGGTGGTAATAATCACTGCAATTCAATTGAGAAGAGCTTCGTTAAGTACATAGGAAAGACCTCATCATGAAAGATCTTGCGCGTCCTTTTCTTTCACATCTTGATGATCCCGTTCTTGTCTGTCGTATACTTTTGTATCCAATTTGTGTGTGCGCTCAGAATAAACACAATAAGTTTGTAAGATTCAATTGCAGTTTTTAACTGAACCTGACCTAAAGAAACAATGTACATGCATTCGCAGGAGGTTATCTGATCCTTCTTTGGAGGACCGTGCTCGAGTGTGTGCGCGTTTCCTGCAAGTCAGAAATAATAACCGTGCATTGCATTTCGACACGCTACTTTGTCTTCTTTCCTGATAAGGAATAATGAATGAAGCTCTGCAAAGCCACAAAGGACGAACCAAGTCTATCGAACTTTTTCATCGACTACGAGCCAAAAAGATAACAAACAGGCACTTCATTTTCCTGGTGTCACTTTAAAGTAACGTGCTTCTTCGAAAAAAATGTAGTTTCCGAATCGTATTATGTAAATCCATAAACGACTACCAGAGTCAGAACAATGCCACGAATAGCCTCCCCGTTTCGGAGGCATTCGGATAGTTGGTTTGTGAATACTATTGTTGGCTTATCGGATAGTTCTACTACAAACAGGTAAGTAGTTAATATAAAAATATATTTTCCATTTGCTGATTTTTAAAAAAAATTGAGAGGTAATTTTTAAATTGTAAATACAGCAGCACACAAAATAGTCTTAAAGATCCTCCGGAGAGGTTAAATGGACATAATACAATACGGACGAACCCCATCGCTTCACCACAGCCATCTAGAGATGGTCGTCGCCACGTTTCCTTTTTCCTACTATTAAGACTTTTATTATGGAAAAATTACAAGCTTCTAGTCCGCAACAAGCTAAGCACCGTTGCTGAGCTTTTGTTACCACTCCTATTTACAATTTTGATTGTGGCCATACGGTTCTTTGGAGCCGAAACGAAACGATTTGAAAATGCAACTATATTCGATCCTTTTGCACCATCTATTATTCCAGGAACTATTCAAACTTGTTGGTAAGTAGTATCGATGTAAAATCACAAAGCCCACTTTGTCCAGTTCAGCGTATAACTTGTAACAAATCCCATTTCTATTTTTATGCAGCAATCAAGTTTTTTACACACCGAATTCATCACTGATTGAAAGAATAATGGTGCAAGTGCAAAACAACCACTTTAACCAGAGTGATCTTAATTACTCCTGTGAGTTCAGTGTTATCTAAAATAAACGGGTTTGAAAAATTCATGGATTTAAGTTTTTATTTACTTCTCCAAAATCTTGATCTTGGTATTATTTGTGCACAGTTATTGGTTTTGAGACGGAAGAGGATCTCCTAAGAGCATATGCAAACAGTTCCAGTGGTATGTACGCTGAGACGGAAGAAGGTGGATTATCGTCAACAGTTTTGGCCGGGATCGTATTCACTACTGCACTTGAGGGAAATGGAAGTAAATTTCCGGATAACATTGAGGTGGGGCAACTTGAGACTGTGAAAAGAGAACAATGAAATATCATAAACTGGTTTTTATAAGTAATTATTATTAAATCCAACAAAACTATAATGATTCAACAGTACAGCCTGAGATTTCCAGCAGCTCTTCGGAGCCAATCAGGACTGCTTGGAGAACGATTTACTTTTGGAATGAAGGAAGCATGGTTTACTGAAATATTATATCCTATAATCCAACCTTTTGGTCCTAGAGCTAAGGACCAGCCAACAGGAGGGGAACCTGGTAGCAAACCATGATCATAAATTTTTAATTATATAGTTTCCAGTAGAAAGTAAATACTACAAATGTATGATTTTTCTTTGAGTACAGGCTACTGGTCTGAGGGGTTTATATATCTTCAACACGCAGTGGAAAGCGAATTGTTGAGATTTCTTTCGCAGACTGATGAGGGACAAAATTCTCAGAAGCTGACCACACCGTCCCTGTTTTTGCAACGATTTCCGTATCCTCCATATCTGGACGATGAGTTCCTTGTCGTTCTTCAACCATTTTTACCACTTACTCTTATTCTTTCGTTCATTTACACCGTTACCAGTATTTCAAAAACGCTCGTAACTGAGAAAGAAAATCGTATTCATGAGTCAATGAAAATGATGGGGTTAACTGATTCACTTCATTGGACTGCCTGGTTCATTACCTTTTTAGCCGTCTACGCCGTCAGCGTGTTTTTAATCACAGTTCTACTCAAAGTACACCTTGGTGAGACTTCGCAATCTTCCGGCTTGGCTGTTTTACCAAAATCTGATCCAACTCTGGTCTTCTTCTGTTTACTGATTCACGGGTTCCAGCTTATCAGTTTCTGCTTTTTCGTGTCGTCACTATTTAAGACAGCAAATGGAGCAGCAATTACTGCCTCGGTTTTATGGTACTTAGAGAAATTAAAAAAAATTGGAAATAATTATACGCATACAAGACATAATAACCGTTTCTAATTTCAGGTTCATGTTATTTCTTCCCTTTCCTTTTCTTCAACCACGCTACTCGATTCTTTCGACTCGGATCAAGATTATTTGGAGTTTATTTACGAATATGGGCGTTTGCTTTTGTTGCCAAATGTTTTGTATGTTTGAGGGAAGCGGTGTAGGAGCACAGTGGCGGGACATGTTTAACGGGGTCACTCCTGATGACAGCTTCTGCATTGGAGATTGTATTCTTGTCATGCTACTTAGCGGAGCAGTATACTTTGGTGGCGCGGTGTACATGAGCATTGTTTTTCCGGGAGAATTCGGGGTTGGAAAACCGTGGTACTTTTTATTTACAGTAAGAAAAATTAACAAATTCTTTCCAATCAGATATATACTGGAAGTGGAAACCACGATAATCTATGAAGAATTGAAATTAAAGTCTAGTTTTTCTTACATGTACTACATTTAATTCTTACAACAGAAAACGTTCTGGCTAGGATCAAGAAATGGTAAATCACAACACGGATCCACATCCAATATGCAAGGTCAAGAATCAGAATCCACCTCAGAGTACTATGAACGTACTCCAAAGTCCCTTGTTAGCGGGATCCAAATACGTGGCTTGAGGAAAATCTTTGGAGAGGAAGTTACTGCCATTGACCATCTTGATTTAACAATGTATAAAAATGAAACGTTCTGTTTGCTTGGAAAAAACGGTGCTGGAAAAAGTACTCTAGTGTCAATTTTAACAGGTATTACCCGGCAAGCACAAAACACTTTTCAAAGTACTTGCAGCAAAGTTTCAAAGTAACCAAAATAATTTTTCTCTGAAAGGTTTGTATCCCCCAACAAGCGGAGCCGTTTTCGTCAACAATCATAATATCAACGAACAGCTTGATCATGTTCGCAAAAGTCTAGGCGTTTGTCCACAGCATAATGTTCTTTTTGAAGAGTTAACGGTAAAAGAACATTTGGAGTTTTTTACATCGTTGAAGGGAATGAAGGGTAAGATGATGAGGAAAGAAGTGGAGAGAATGACCTCTGCTATTGGACTGAATCATAAACGGAACGCACAAGTCAAGATGCTGAGGTATATTATTTTCTAATAATTCTGCAGAATTTTATCAGGGATGTTTTTTCATTCATATTTCTTGGTAATTTTCTAGCGGTGGAATGAAACGTAGATTATGTGTTGGGATCGCCTTTTGTGGAGGTTCAGAGGTACACAGTTGCATCAATTGGCATCTTTTACTTTAATGTGTGTCAATTTGGCATTATCGTGTAATCAGTAAATGGTGAATGAAATAATACGCATTTTATTCTATTTTTACAAGATTATTATACTAGATGAGCCAAGTGCGGGCCTGGATGTTGAGGCTAGGAGAGGAATTTGGGACCTTATTGAGTCGGAGAAAAAAGATGGACGAACAGTATTACTTACGACGCATTTCATGGAAGAAGCTGAACTTTTGGCGGACAGAATCGCTGTAATGGTCAATGGGCGGGTTAAATGCTGTGGAAGCCCGTTTTTTCTAAATAAAAAATATAACGGGGGCTACAATCTAACTATTGTTATGGAGGAAGAACGCTTAGGTACTTCCTGCATCTCAGATTTCATCAAGTCCTTTCTCCCTGACTCAACCCTTATCAGGAGTGCGGGTAAAGAACTGACTTATGCATTGCCTGAAAACAGATCTAAGGAATTTCATGTTCTTTTCGATGCAATCGAAAAGCGACAGAAAGAGCTTGGAATTGAGACGTATGGAGCAAGACTGACTTCCATGGAAGACATCTTCATTAGGTATGAAATAACTTATTTGTTTGTTTATCAAATGCGTTTTATGAAGATGGCGATGAGCCTTATTCATGTGTTAAATTTTTCAGAGTTAACTCGACTACGCAAGAGGAAACTGCAACAGAAAAAAACTTGGAAATAACTTTATTGAACGGTTCAAAAATGAGCAGCGAATTCATTGAAATGCCAGCTCCAAAAGATGAAGGCCTCCGAAACAAATCGGTGCATCTTCTGTTTCAGCAATTTTACGCAATGATTATAAAGAAGCTCGTTTATGTTTGGAGAAGAAAGGATCTTCTCATTGGACAAACTTTAATACCAATGGGATACTTGAGTTTAGTGCTAGTAGTGATTCGAACAGTACCTGGTATATTCGATCCACCTCCACATCGTTTTGACCTGAGTCATTATGAGTTGTTTGGAAGAACGTTGACTCCTGTCCACTGCTCAGATGCAAGCAGCCCTACATGTCCTAGCTACATCAAGTACTTTAGAAAGATACATAAAGTTGTTGAGTCGTTAGCTGCAAACAATTCCTTTTCAGATGTTCTCGTACGGAAACAACAATCCAATCTTCCAGCATTTAATTCTAAATATATTATTGGAATGGACGAGGAAGCGTCGGAAAATGGATCGAGGATTTTAACAGGCTATTTCAATAACCAGCCCCTTCATCCACCTCCTTTGGCTTTAAATGCTCTCACAAATGCGCTACTAACAAGATTTTCAACAAATCATACTGTTCACGTAACCAATCATCCCTTTCCATACACAAACCTAGATACACAAGACACAGGAACATACTGGACTGTGGGCTTCCATGTTGGATACAATACTGCATTCGCATTAACCTTTGTTATTGCGGTATATGCAACATTCCTGGTAAAAGAGAAAGCTTTAGGGGCAACACATCTTCAACGAATTTCTGGTCTGAATCCCGCTATTTATTGGATGGCCAACTTCTTTGTAGACTTTCTCACCTATCTGTGTCCTTGTATTGGCTTACTTATCATCTTCGTTCTTTTCTCGGAGTCTACTGATTTTTTGAGTTTGCAACTTCTAGGGCATCTCCTCACATTGTTTTTAGCATTTGGATGGGCCCTTATTCCTGTTGTGTACGTAATGTCGCAATCTTTTAAGGTTCCAGCAGTTGGATTTGCTGGCTGTGGAGTTGCTTGTGCATTTTCAGGTGATAACCGTTGACCTCATTTCAGGTCTTTTAAACTAGCATAGAAAATTTGGTGCATGAGTTATTTATATGGAATCTTACGATGTTTACAGGTTTCATTACAATACTGACCATAACAGTTCTGGAGCTTCCTCAAATAAATAAACCGGACATTGCAATCGTGCTCCATCGCATCTTTTTGGTGTTTCCAACTTACGCACTTGGGCGCGGTATCACTCAAATGTCCATTAATAAAAAGTTGCAGGAGAAATGCGCCGGATTCAATTTGGAATTCTTATGTGATGCAGCGCCAGATTCTTACTGCTGCTTAAAGTGTAATGATATATAAAATTGCTAATTATGACATGTTGCTAATTATGAATTATGCGAAAATATAACTTTTTATTATACGTTATGACCTACAGTGAGGGCAAACTATATGGACTGGCAAGAAGTAGGGATTGGAAAGAATTTGGTCTACATGATTTGTGTTGGGCTATTAGCAATGATAACCCTGGCGGTAATAGAGAGTAACGTGATGCGTTTAATGAGAAAATATGTGCAAACATGTTTATCAAAATTTGGAAATGAATTATCGGTTGGTGACCAAGATCAAGACGATGAAGATGTGAAGGCAGAGAGAGACCAGACGGCCACGGCAAAGGCGCGGGTCGACTATTCCAATGGGCTGCTAATACGGTATTTAATGCTCATTAATCCACAATATATCAAGGTTTATTTATAGAAAATGTCGATTCAAAAGTTTACTAGAAACTGAATAGTAAATAGCGTTTTCTCGTTTCAGAGAGCTTACAAAGTCCTACGGTTCTGTAACAGCGGTTAAGAGTCTCAGTGTTGGAGTTAAAGAAGGCGAATGCTTTGGATTGTTGGGGTAATGAGAGATACAGTTTTTCCTCGTGTCTCATTTGAAGGGTTTTTCTCATTGGATATGTATGTGAATCTAATATTTTCAACTACAGAACCAACGGGGCTGGAAAAACTTCAACTTTCAAAATGCTCGTTGGAGAGATTTCACCCGATTCCGGGGACGCCTATATTGCCTCCCATTCTGTAATTCACGAGAGAAGAAAAACATACAAGTTAATCGGATACTGTCCACAATTTGACGCCCTACTCGGAGAGCTTACTGGGAGAGAAACATTGGCAATGTTTGCTCGGCTGCGTGGAGTAAAAGAAAATGAAATTTTTGAAATCGTGGAAGGTCTTTCAAGAGAGCTAGTATTTGAGCAATATCTTGATCGAAGAATTGAAACTTACAGGTACGGTTATGAACTTCACACAATACTGGTGACAATGAATGTGATGAGAGATTTAAGAACGTTTCAAAAATAAACTAATACATTCATTCTTGGTTTTTTACAGTGGAGGCAATAAGAGAAAACTATCAACTGCCGTGGCTTTGATCGGGATGCCGAAATTAATTATGCTAGATGAGTTTACGAATGGTAATTTCTTTTTTACCTTACTTTACTTCCTTTTCTAATTTTTTTTCTTTTGCAATATGCTTTCTTATTAGTGCTTTCTATAGAATTTTAGAATCTAGAATCGATAGACTTTTCAAAAAATTGCCCAAAATCGTGCTGAAAAGCCAAACATAATGTAGCTGTAGCTGATGCAGAAAGCAAGAAACGAAATATTGCATTGCTTCCATAATAGTGCACTTCAAAAGAAAGCTTTTTATTTGTAATGCGGTATGATATTTTTCATCAATTATAGGAATGGATCCGATGGCAAGAAGGCATGTGTGGTCTGCTATCAGTAGTCGTATGAGGGACAAGCGAACATGCATCATATTAACTTCACATAGGTAATTTTCCTTATTTTAAATCATGTTATTAATTTTCCTGATATCATTAATTAACTATTGATAACTTTTTGGTTTAGTCTAGAGGAATGTGAAGTTTTATGCACTTCTATTGCCATAATGAAAAACGGTCGCATGCAATGCATTGGTTCTCCTCAACAACTAAAGCACAAATTTGGGGATGGATTTTCTATCGTTGTACAAATCAAAGGGAATAACGCAGGGAGTGGCGATGGGAAGGAACGACTTCAGGTACAACCATTGAACGCTTGTCGAACTATTGCCGGCATACATAATTATAAATAAATATGCCTGAAATCCCTTGTAACTAACGGTCTTGCTTACTTTTCTAGAGAAAAATGTCGAACCTCTCACAAATTTCGTCAATATCAACTGTATCCTCACTAGATGCTAACAATTCGATGCAATTGATTGATTCCTATGTGAGGTCACATTTCCCCCCAACAATAGAATGCGTTCTCACATCGTCCCATGCAAACTACCTACATTACCATATAAAGCAGGTTCATGGAAGTGACGGTGAGGTCAGCTGGTCCATGCTATTTAGGACTATGGAAGATGTCAAAGATTCTGCTGGAATAACAGCTTATTCGATTAGTCAAATAAGTTTAGAACAAGTATTCCTTTCGGTCTGAAATTTATTGTTAAGAACACGAATAATCTACACGATTTTGTATAAAATGGCTAAGAGTAGCTAAGATCAAGATTACGTTTTTGTTATATATATTTACACTGGTTTTTGTAATTTAAGTGATTATTGCATATTTGATAGTGAGTTAATGCAAAGGCCATTTAATAAATAGTTAACTACATTTTAAAATAAACTAAATAATACAACATCAATCTTCCCCTTCACCATCGTCATCACTTGATCCGGTGTTGGAGTGTCCAGAAAGTGGTACGTTAACATGTGGTCCGCTCATAATGAGATGAAAATCAACATTATCTGGATACTCAACTGGAGGAAGCATCTGAGAGAAAGAATTTGAACGCATTTTGTATTAAAACAATGAAATAATAATAATTGGAAAAAATTAAAATATTATAGTCAGTTCAAACTTTCAAACCTTTGGTGTTAGGAGAAAATACTGTGGAGTGTTAGGCCCCTTGGCCAGTGAACACAATAGATTGAAGAAGCGCGCTTCGTTAGTAGCATCCATGCCCTGTTACAGAGTAAATACTCGGAATTAAATTCGAAAACATCAAAATGATTGCAATTATAATTACTGCTGTTTAATTAATTTTTACCTGATTGATTTCATCAATCACACGGAACGGTACTGTAGTCAATTCCTGCAATGCTAAAATGTACAGAGCGGTGGATATGACACGCTCTCCGCCACTTTGTAAGGCACATCCTTTACTCCCACCAAGTTCAGATAAATTTTCAGAAGAACGAAATTTAACAAGGATTTTGATTCCATATTTGGAAAAATCATTCTGAAAATTCAAATATAAATTCCATAAGACATTTAATTTCTATGTGATAAATTAGTTTGAAAAAAATATTGAATTTTTCATTTTATTTTACCTCGTCCTCGCCTTTATGTAACTGAACTTCTCCAGCACATCCCATATTAGCGAAGAAACGTCCGAAATTTCGATTAACTGTTCCAATCAATTCTGACAATGGATTAATCCAAGCTTCCTTTTCTCTTTTTATCTCATCCTTGATATCGGCAAGTTTCCTTTCGCCGTTGTCCTTTTCCTTCTGCAGCTCTTTTATTTGACGCATCTTATCCTGGTAGTCTCGAACAATGGATGGGTCCGTTTCCATCAGAAATCGAAGCTATAATAAGAAGGGTATAATATTCGTCAATAACACCGTATTGAGATTGAAAATACACATACATGTGCCCACATAGGCTTCGACTTCCGTACTTTCGTGTCTGTAGCTGGCTTATTTAAAAATCCCTTACCTGGACATTGGCTTGGTTTAAATCCTTTTCCAAATCTTTTTCTGTTATTTCTCCATTCATGACATCTTCAGGCATATCGGCCACATTATTTGACTGGGCGATGGCTTCCTTCTTGTTCATCTCAGCTTCTCTTGCAGCTTGTTCAACCTGAGGTGCAAGAGCCCTAATTCTTGCCTCACACTGCTTTACCTCGCCAGTCATTTGATCCAGTTCTGTTTGCCGCGATATTATGCGCGTCTGAATCAGGTTGCTTTGTCTACGTAGTATTATTGGTCTCACACCATTTGCCTGGATTTTTTGTATTTCACGAGAAATGAAGTCTGCAATTCCGAGCAACTTTTGCCGATGGTTCTACAAAACATAAAGAATGAGTGAATTAAAGAAAACGTCGACAATAAAAAAATTGCCGAAGTTCAAAATGCCGTGCTCACCAAAATAGCCATTTCAGTTGCCCTCTTTAGATTATCCAAATCCTTCTTCTCTCTTTCAAGCGCCGATAATTGCTTCCTAGCCATTTCTAGTCGTTGCTGCAGATTTTTTCTGTACTCCACACGCGCCTTGATGTCTCTAATCTGATCTTCCACTGTCTGTCGTTCTTCTTCAAACTCAAGTTTTCTCCCCCCTCGATTCCTAACTTGACCTTCAAGCTTTTTGTCCTGTGCCTTCCACTGAACAACGCTTTCATGTAATCGCTGCTTCTCATGTGCATTGATCTCGGTGGTCATCACACGTGCAAGGGGAAGTCCATTATATGACAACACTTTGGATTTGGAATAGTTGGATTGCCGGATAGTAAAGCTGCTCTTTTCTATAACCAAAAAAATTAAAATAATTGTGACCTTCCATGTTCAAAATGTAATAAGATACGCATAATGTACTTGTATTTACCTGTATAGAAAAGATGCAAATTCGTATTTTCCCCGATTTCTTGAAACATTCTCTCAGACGCATCAGATCCAATCAGCACTTTCTCCAGACGGAAACGCTCAAATAAATAGCTCAGATAATAATCTGGGCCTTCGATCAAATCCAACAAGACCTTTTGAAATCCCCAAGTACTAAAAAACGAAACATTAGATATTAGCTGGTCACTCTACCATTGTACCATGCTATCCTAATTATAATCCACTGTCTATATTGAATTTTCCTTACTCCATAAAATCGCGCTGGAAAGGACATCCTGGTTTCTCAAAAGTACCATCTCGAGGTCCCTCATAATGGGTCACAGATACGCGTTTTTTCCGCTGCTCGTTCATTTGCAACATTGTTTCCACATCATCTTTGTTCTCACAGAAGAACCCGTTCATCTCTGCAAATCCAACATGTCGCTCCAAGACACGACCGTACTTTAAATCATTAACAGCAATGTGGAGAATCATAGGCTCATGAATTCTTCCTTTGAACCGAGCTAAATTTTCAGGCTTTGCGTAGTACTGAACTGCTTCGTAAACGTCTGACTGATCAAGTTCTAAATACTTCAATCTCGAAGCCCTCAAGTCATCCATACGGGACAAATCAGTTTCGGCCCTGCGGATTTTATTTTGAAGTAAACGACGCTCACTCTCATCCCTGAAAAAATTGATATAGCCCAATATTAATATTAAACAGTGTTACTCGAATTTCAGGCACACAAGCAAATTTTATTTATTACTATCAGGTTTACAGACACTTTGTTTGTTAACGTACCTTTCATCTTCTCCATTGATTTCCAAAATATTATCGTCCAGTTTCCTAATTTGCGATTCCAATTCAACCAACTCTCTATTCAACCTTACATCGTCCATATCTCCTTTCATTCGAATCTCCTCCAACTGCTTTTCATATCCATTGATCTTGGTACATATGTTTTTATGTCTAGTCACTCGGTCTTTCTCAGATCTCTCCTGCTCACTGTATTTGGCCTGTTCTTCACTTACAAGAGCTTCTACTCTGTCAAATTCCTCTTCCACCTTTCGTTTAACACCATTGATAACAGCTCCATTAGCATTTCGATGCCGATTCAATTCAACACGATATTTTGCCATCTTCGTTTCCAGAAAGTCCAGGGATTTTTTGAGGGGAGCCAACTTTGCCTCCTCCTGTTTTTTGGACACTCTTACAGCTTCTAGCTGCGTTTTCAAGTTGGAAAATACATCACGGGCTTTCACATAAGTCATCCACGCTTTTTTTGAAGTCAGTTCAGATATTTTCAACTTCAAAGCTTCTCTATCCCTATAGTTCTCCACATCCTTTTCCAACCTTTTGGTGTACTGTTGGACAGATTTCAACGAGTTGAACTGAGCTTTTAAATTCTTCTCAATCTCCTGAAGAGTAATCGTAAGATGAATCAAATTTTCATGTCGCAGATACAGAGTGTCGTTTCCTAGAGCCTTTTGTGTATTTTGCAACAGGGAAAACGAATCCATCACCACAAAGTCCTGGACTCGGTCCTGGGGAAGAAACTGGCATAGATTATCCAACTGAATATTCAACGAACTTGTCAATTCTTCGATTTGCGACGGTTGGGCGCGCTTTCCCTGGAGATACCACTGAGAAACTGTAGAGGTAGATGAATCCTTTATGTGTCTTTTTATCACATAGTTCATACCGTCTGGATTATATAGTTCAATTTCGATTGTGGCAGATTTAGCTCCGTGGCGTATATATTCTCTCAACTGTAATAAATAGGATGAGAAATACAAAATTGGTTAAGTTTTGCTAATATGAACATATTTTTAACACCATATCTCAATACAATATTAAAGGCAAAATGTGAAACGTACCGCTATCGCACGACCCAAGATTTTGGGCTTGCCTGCCAGTCCCAAGCAAATAGCGCAGACAATTGTACTTTTTCCAGTTCCATTAGGTCTAATAATTTAATACATCAAGTTTACATTAGTATACTTATTACTTTAATGATTTTATACATAAGTAATTTTACGTGTATATTTAATTACCCGAGTATAAGATTCACATGCGCACCAGCCCTCAACTCAGCCGAATGATAGGTCCTGAAACAAACAAAAATATATTTTCAATTTCAAATGCTTAACATCATAAATTATCAAACGACCCAGCCAGGATATAAAATTAATAGATATAATGGAACTTACATGAAGTCCGTCACCCGTAAACGGACTACGGAACCTTTACAGCCGGCATAGGCTGGTTGGCTTTTGATACAAGCCGCTAACTGTCCCGGATCCAAAAACACCATTTTGAATCTACGATGAAAGAAAGATTATTCAAATTTAAAATATTAAATGCATATTAGTAAAAAACGAAGAAACATTAAACAGTCCATCCCATGTGACTTTTAGCTTTTGCAGAAATACTTTGCAGTACTACAAAATTAATTAAAGTTGGCCAACGAGCAAAGAATCACAAATCAGCACTCGATACAAATGAAAACTAATATAAAACGTTTGTTATTGATTTCGAAAGTTACCAAATGTTAAATGACAGACGAAATCAACAAGAAACACCAATAATAGTATAATCTAAAGATAAATGCTTGATAAATTACCAACTGAAAACTAAATTTACCTAAGTATATAAATGTCACCAAACCACTGTTAAATAAATGATTTAGCAATTTATTGGTAGTTAGTGAGTTCCAATTCCCAAAACCATTGATTTTAACTTTAACGATTAGGGTTGATTGACATGTTGCAATTTTCAACTACAATCTCGAAGATAAAAGTTAAATGTAAAGTAAATGTAATACACCCAGCAGGATATGATCACTTTTTAGAACTTTACTTTACAATGTTTTGCTCCGGAAATGAGCTCCGAGCTGTGGTGTTTTGATTTTCTTGATGAATGATAAAAAATGATAGAGTCGAATAAAAACAATTTAATTTTCAGTCAGATTTCAAGTCAAGTTTCAACAAGACTGAGCTGAGACCAAGTCTTCATTTCACACACAGCTGCGAACTGTATCAAAATGCATTCAACAACGAGTCGAGTATTCTATAACGAGCTGAACGCAGTAAGTAAAGTCAAATACATATAGCATGTATATTATGTACCTACTCTACAATGTAGAGTGTGTATTGTCTCATTTGGGTGGTCGAAAAATAAACAACGCAACGATAGAAAGCTAAAAATGGCTTTATGAGGTTTCCCGCTTGGTCCTTTACCTCCTTCTTGGCAGTCACTGCACACGCTTCAATGTTCACCCTATAGGGCAGAAATAACAGTTCTAGGAATATCAGTCCGAGTCCACCCTTTGATTTTGTATGCTACGTATTCGTAATTCGTAACCGACATAAACATTTCTGAAGTTTTCTAATTCGTAGAGACGCAGTAAACATACAGTTAAAAGTAAACCCATGCAGCGTAAATGTAACCTCACGTTCTTCTCTTATACAGTTTTCATGCGAAATATTTTATCCGGTGGGTTGTAAATTCCATCCTGTATTAAGGATCTTTCATGATATACCTTCAACAATTTCTTTTCTCCTTCTACTAGGTCGTGTGTAGTGTCATTGTGTCATGAATATGTGTCACAGTCACAAGTCACAATGTCGCGCATAATATTATGTCATGTTCTGTTTCTGTTGCTAAATTAAATGAATTCATGACTTTAACTATCTTGCCCTGCCTCATAACCTAATTATAGAAAATGATATAACTTTAAACATACATAATGAAACGAAAAAGTTGTTCACGATACAATTAATTTTCGAATTTCTCCATAATTATGAATGAGACTATGAGACATGGAACACTCCATCAGTCTAACTGCTAATTGCTGCTGTTACAAAAGTCAGATTTATTTTGCTGGATAAGCCAAACCATCGATGCAAAAACTCTATAATATGAAGAGAAAGAGTAATTCTTTTTTTCTCCTTTGGTTCTGCTCGCCCCTCTTTCAATCTTCCTCTATCTACGTTTTTGATGAAGCTGAAAGTAAACATGAACACATGATCAAGATGTTTGATGTGGACGAATTGGATGGAATGGAAACACTACTGCCATGCCATAGCCCTGGCGCAAACAATTTAGCAATGTTTTAGCAAGAGAAAGCTACAAACTTTCTTCATATTCCAATTTCCAATCAACTGAACTGACACCGGAATAAGATTCCGTACGTTCTGCATGTCATTCATTACACCTTATGCAATTTTCTCAAACTTTTGTATTAGGTACCTTTAAGTACATTCTGGAAGGTCAAATCTGTTAATAATTGTAGCAGCACTAAACCTAATTTAATACTTTTTGCCGGAGGGTAAGCCTTAAAATTAGCTCTTGCTGCGGCGTTGTTACACAACAGTGAATGAGGAAGTAAATTGATGATGTGTTTGTTGCATAATATAGAGCCTTCCAAGCCTAATCTTTTCCCCAAAATGGTTTGGGGATTGCAGTTCAAGGAGAATCTCCGATTTTCATTTAATCCTCAGTCTGTAACAAGATTTATTCAGACCTCTGGTGCTAATGGTCTACAATGCACAACAATTATTCAGGATGCCAAAAAGACTGGTACTGAGGTAACTCCGTCACAGCAGCCAACCACCCATTCTAGACCGGAAAGTCGCCTGCCTGGTATGAAATTAAAAGAAATTGTCGGAGTACCTACTACCTACGCATGTACCAGCCCAGCACATGTATAAATGAGTAACTGTACACTGTAACCATTGCAGGTGGTCCAAAGGGTGTTCCCACTGCTCTAGATAAGATATTTCTGGTTTGGTCGGGCCAGTTCAAGTCAGCAAGTGAAATTCCTAGACAGCTTGAGTAAATAATTTTAAAGCAGACGACTTAACTTTTATTAACTTGTCAAAAACTAAAATTGCAAATTCCTTGTATACTTCTGATAATGATTTTGACTTGTTTACAAACGTTTACAGAGGTGACGTGATACATAGAGCGAGAAGCTGGGGTAGAATTCGGATAAATATCGGATTTTTGTTCATTGCTGCCGCAGGTGGAGGATTTATGGTCTATTTAGGCAAACAGGCAGCAGCGCGTGGTAAGACTACAAAAGTTCGCATATGTAAACGATGGTCTGAACTTTGAACTTGAACAATGCATCTTTTATATTCTTAGGTGAAAGTATGGAGCAACAAAACTTAGAATGGCATCGTAAAATCAACGAGGAGTATCAGTCACAGCAAAGAAATAAAAAGTAGAATTTGAAGTAAAGAATATGTAATATTTCTATTCACTCCTTAGTTGTCGTGTAATGTAATTTGGCGACTACTGTTAGCGCAAGAGATATCGTATATGTATGCGGACGGACAAGTAGAGTTTAATTCTTAAAAGTCCATATTTTTCTGATAAATTGAAGTAAAAAGATTAATTTGATGTGATACACGAGTACTGGTGCATCTTAAAATTGTATGAAAGTGCGTCTTCAAAATTAAATTCTTTCGCACGTTAAAAACTTAAAATATTCCGGAAATTAAAAGCTATGATAAAACACATCCATTAACCAATTAAGTTTTTAATGCACGCAGTTATTTGATTGAATTATTTTTTATTTTGTCTACATTCGAACTGACTGCAAGCATATCTATCAGATATAAATAAATATTACGCGAATTCATAGTTATATCTTACTGCATATATTAATAATTTATTTTATTGTTGGCTAAATTATTTTTAAACAGACTATTTTATGTGGCTATCGCCATAAATTTCTCAGTTCAATACTTTACTACAACTGCAATATAGGTTACGATAAAAAAGAACTAGTATGTAAATATTTATGGAAGTCATATTTGGCTATTGAGCTGAAGGAAAAGTAATTTCTTTCTTTTCTTCTGAAGACGGTTTGTAGAACCTACGACAGCGTTCGTTATAAACTTTCATAGTTTGGTCACGGATAACTTCTTCTACGCTGATTTGCGTCTGGAGCTCCCTCAGCTAAGTACAGCAAAGATGAAAAAATTTAATTGAATAAAATTTCACTATGAGTAGGTTATATACACATGAAAGTTGACAAACTTTGTAACATTATTGAACTTAAAACTACCTTCATTTGTTCCCTTTTGATGCATTTTTGTAATTGCAAATCATTCGGGTTTGTGATTTTCTGATCCCTAAGATTTTGAAGTTTATTTGCAGTTGTTGATAGACATTGCTGCAGTGATTTTTCTCTTTGGATATGAGTTTGCACTATCTATTGGAAAATAAAAGCCAAAATTTCAATAGAATTTTTGAGAAACTATCATCACGCTTATAGAGAAAAATATATAAAAATAACGATAAAAATTAACATTTCTGAAATTAAATATTTTATGTATGTACTTGACTGAACAGGTCCTTGCACGTGGCATTGGGATCAATCTTCTGAGAAAAAGATTCTGTAGGTACAGTCTTATTTAAGGCATAAACTATTTTATCATCTGCAATCCGCATTCGCTTGAGAGCCTCCTTCAGAGTTGATAGGAAACGGAAAGATTTCAAACAATATGAAAAGCATGATTAAAAAACGTACGCATTTTACTGGCATATAAAATGTGGAATAAAATAATTCTTG
Source organism: Entomobrya corticalis (assembly GCA_034694325.1). NCBI lineage: Eukaryota > Metazoa > Arthropoda > Collembola > Entomobryomorpha > Entomobryidae > Entomobrya > Entomobrya corticalis. Next base: position 8,167 of record JAQFYG010000535.1, on the reverse strand, counting down.
GGGTGTATACATTCACTCGACTTGTTTTGTTTGTTTTTTAAAGTACTGATAACCGACCCACGGCTTCGACTTACCAGGAATTCGCCTATATCGTCACAAATAGAGGCCATCATCATCTTGTGACAACAAAAAAACAGAAAGGACTATGAGTACAAACTAACTATTTAATATATTTCTTAAATTCGTTGAAGTCTTTAATCGAGCCGGTATGACTCTACACTTTCCATTCAAAACGTACAGTTTTATGATTTCGAATATTGTAAATAATTAGCAACTAAGTGACAATGACAAATACGGTGGTATGTTGTATGTGTTATAAAATGTTAGAAGATTGTCACAATAAAACTGTTTATGCCGATGAATTTCTAACACTAAATATCAACCACACAAAATTAATGTTAGTAGTTAATTAGTTAATACTTGGCCAGTTTCCACATTTACATTGCGTAGTATCTTAAATATAGGCTTATCCTTTGAAATTCTTTCGTACAACAGCACCATCATCAAGACATTTTCACTGGTCAGGGGGCCACATGTTTTTTCACTGTACCCCACTTGAGCAAAACAAAAATTCCCTTTCCCGACGAGATACATGTCCATTAGCTGCCATGCATAAGTAAGTACATGTAGCTTTCGCTACATCTATATTGGTGCTTGGGTAAAGTACGTTCATGTTTTATGGCTTTTCTTTTAGATTTGATTTGCAACCATTTTTTGCAGATAGCATGAAAATTTCGACATTTAAACTTGTTTTGTTTTAAAACTGGAAAAATTTATTGGTCTTCGTGACGGCTGAATAAAGAATATTCTTTTCACAAATTATTGATTTTGAACCAGACAATTTTTATACGTAGCCGGAAGTCGTTATCATGCTGTCAAGATAATTTCCGAAAGTACCAATGTGTTTAGATTTTATGAAACATTGATTGCTATTGTTAGCATGGGGCATATAAATGGATAGAGAAAGCATGTGCCCAATCATTACAATTTAGTGTGAAAATCGTGTGCTTGCACCACTTCCGGTGAGTTCAGCTCTTAATTGTGAAACGGCGATGGATAGGGACTCGACTTGACTACCATACTGTTGTCTAACTTGAGACACGATGGAATTGTGCTGTGCTTCTTGAGTTGCCAACTTTTGTTTTAACTCTTTGGTGTCCCGAGCATGCTTTTTACGAAGAGCTTCCAACTCTTCTGCGGCGTCTCGTAATTGATGGTCATACTTCTTCAAAAAAATTAATAAGAGATATGCATATAATCAAATAATCAATTAAAACAAAAAGAAGAACAAGGTGATATTAAAATTTAAGAACTATATTGATTATGCTATCAAATTTTCTAATTATTGTGGTGGAAAATACCGTGCTTGACTCCTGAATTTTTCTATTTAACTTTGCAATTTCTTGGTGGTATGAAACTCTCAAATCTTCCTTCTCACTTTCTGTGTATTGCAGTCTGTGAGATGTAATGATATGTGAAAAAATAGTTTTTTAGACTGATAGTTAAATATGCACCATGATTCTTACTTTTTTCTCAATTCCATCATTTCCACAGTCGCATGATCCAGTTGAGTTTCCAAATTCTCCACTGCTGTTCTACTTAGAATAGATGCTGAACTGGTAGCGTCATCCAGTTGTTGATGCAACTCTTCGTTTTGTGTCTATATGAAGAGTTTGTAAGACATTTGTTTTTGCTAATTAACTTAAATACAACTTCTCAAAATGTTATACGCGGTATGGTCATTTTACCGTTAAAGCTTTAATCATTTTGTGAAGTGATTCTATTTCATTTTTGAATGCTTCTTCAAGGCCACATTTGGAAGCGTCAGTTAACATGATCAACATCAATTCATCATTTCTCTTTTGCAACTCAATTCTCTCCACTTCTGCTTCCTTCCGGTAGCCCTGCATTTGTCTTTGCAAGTCCTGCTCAAAGTGCCTTTTACACTCGAGAAATTCCTTTTTCAATTTGTCAATTATAAAATCTTTGGCTGTAAGCACCCTTTGATTTTCTTTATACATGTTATCCATCAGTTTCTGGAAGTTATCCGTTGTCCCATCGAATTCCGCGAGTTTCTGACGATATCTCTTCTGCAGTTCTAGAACCTCATGTTCTCTCTCGTCTAACGCCTCTTTCATTTTGTCATTGAATTCATTGAGCATTAAAGACTTTAATTTGACAAGCTGGGCACGAAAGGCATCCCAAATCCATGACGAGTACTTTGACTTGAACTCATCACCTCCCTTGTCGATAATATCATTTACAGTGCTCTCAAAGATGTGATCAGCAATACGCGTTCCCGAAATTCTGGGAGCAACGAACGGGCGTCCTAGCGAGGAAGGACTCATGGATCTCGCTCTTTTCTTACTGCTATTGGTAAATTCTGATCTCGCAAAATGTCTACTGTTACTCCCACGAACCGACTCTGTTGAAGATGTTAAAGATGGTCTTCGGTGTACTACAAAACAAAATGGTTTTCGTGTTCCATAAACTAAATAAGCTATTTTGTTGTTGTGTATGTGTGATTATCAATTTTGGACATTTCTTGACTCAAAATTTACTGTTTATAATATATGACAACATACGAGCTGGATCTGGAATTCCAAACATTGGCAGGTGCAACATTGTGTCACTGTGAAGTTCGCCCGCGTGGATCAACTTGCTTGAATTGGAACATAGTGCCTCTCTGCTTGAATTCTCCAAATTAAATTGCGAATTCCTGTACATAATGCTACGCCTTTCTTCCGGAGCCTTAGAAAATCATAAAATTTCAAAGTACTCAAGCAAAGTGTTTAATTTTTATGAAGAAACATAAAGCAATATCTATTTATGCATTTAAAGTGCCAAATATATGATTATGCAATAACGTTCTCGTAATTGTCGCATTTTAAAACTTCACCCTACCAAAGCCTCTGCAGTGTATTGTCGCTCTTCTGTACTTGGAGTTTCCGTTGTAGCATCTGATTGTTCAACAAACTGTTTGAATATGTGTGTCGCTGTTGTCGGACCGGGAGATATATTATGTTGAGACATGATAGAACTTTGGCTTAGTGATTCTTTCACCAGGGGCACTGATCTAGTTCTGGAATTTGAATAACCAGTAAGGGACATTTTAATTGCTGGATCAGGCTGTCCGGATGCAGCACTGACAACAGGGACTTCTTCAGGGGCTGGGCTTGAGGTTGACTCTACGTCGTTATCATTCTGAAAAAATCTGCTAGGTACTAGAGCTTCTGGCATTTCCTTCTCGCAGCGCAATTTGACACGACTTTCTGAATTCCTTTGCTCTAAAACATTGGCGACAGAAACACCCATCTTTGATTGAAGTCTGTTAACTATGGCTCTGTCAAGAGATTCTGCATTTATGAACTGTAAATCAAAGTCAGATTTTTTGGAACTGGTCTTCTCCTCGAAGCTTAACCCCTTGCCTTTAGCCTCCATTGTGAGCTGGCTCGGTTCATTGTCATTTTTTATGTCATCCTTTCCTTTGACATTTTGAATGGAAGCCTTGGAAGAAGTTAACATTCCACTCAGCGAGGAAAATAGTCGAGACACCATTTTTATCCGAGTCCACAACGCCTTCAATCAATGCAAATTTGACTGGAATTTTGTTTGGCTGCTTTTTTGAACCAATAAGCTTGCCATAATAATGCTTAAATTGTTGAATTATGTTTTTTGTTTGAAACATCAAGATTTATTTTGGATCAATTTGTTATCATCTTGGTTCAAGATATGGTGGCTCATTGAAGTTACTGGTTTTAAGTTTCTAGGGTCTTTATATCATATTATGAAGTCATTATTGGAGCTATGGAAAGCGAATACCCAAATGCTTGAGATAGGGAGGAACAGCAACTGAGCAAGTGGAAAGGACGAAAGTAACAAACGTTGGCAAATGAAATGGTGAATTTACAGTAATAATTTACAAGCAGTGTATTTTCAATCGGGGGAGAGCCTTTATTATTAATTAATGCAACGTTTTTATTTGGTGATCTTATATCTCTGCATTTAGTAGTACATATTTAAATTTAAATCTATCAATAAGTATCTTGTGTAAATTAATATTGTAACATGTTTGATGAATTATAAACTTGTTAACTTTTGGTTTCCCAGAGCCCACTAAAGTCTGAAATTGTTGCTGCCCATTCCTCGAGCACCCGTGTTAGTTATTTTGAAGAGTGAGCCAGCGGCAGGCTGTTGCAACTTTTCAGATTCACTCAACCCATCTATTGCAGATGTAACGTACATGACATCCAAATTGGGTCCAGCAAATTCAATGGATGTGATATTATTCGTGGGTAAAGGAATCGCTTTGATTTTGCGCCCAGTGTTGGCATCAACATGGATTATCTAATGAAATGTTTTTAGAATTAGTTTCAAATAGTTTCTCCTTTGCATAAAAAACGCAATACATATATATTTTGCTAGTGACCAGACCTGCGATCCACCCCAACAAGCTACCCATAAATTTCCATCTGAATCAATATTCATTCCATCAGGCGACCCTCTTTCCCCAACAGCACTGAAGTCGTAAACTGTTCGTCTATTGGCTTGGAATAGTAAAATGCTCTTTGTTAAAAGGTTTGTCTATCAATACCTATTAGTTAATCAATAAGTTTGCTTACCGATAGTGCCCTGATCCAGATTGAAGTCAAACACATCAACTTTTCCTGTTGGTGTATCAATGTAGTACATCAGTGTGTTAGCACGATTCCATGCAATTCCGTTCGAAATGCCAATATTGGTTTGCACAGTTTGAACGCTGTCCGTAATTCGATAAAGGCTTGCAGTACGGTCATTGTCGTTCATGGTGCCGGCCCACAATCTTCCTCGGGCGTCACACTTTCCATCGTTGAAGCGGTTAGCTGGACGGTCAGGTTCCACGGAGAACATACTCGTAAGGGATGTTGGTGTAGTGGATCTACCGTCCCATTCCATCAACTGCAATGTTCTTCCAACCCCAATAACATACTTGTTATCTTCCCCTTCCACTGGAACAATAAGTGTCACCCGCTCTTGATCAATACGTACTCTTGTTTGCTCTCCAGTTTCAGGAACATAACGATTTATTGCTTGACCACTGATGTCGACATAATACAACTCTTGCTTTGCTGCATTCCAGTGTGGCCCTTCTCCTAAACCATTTGTATTAACGGTTTGAACATGTGGGTTCATTGTGAGTTTTGTAGTGTTGGACTATGGTCAAGGATTTTTAAAATTTCTGGAAGACTGACTGTTTCACACTGAAGGTAAAAAATTGGTAGCTCTAGTTTATATATTTTCTGAATAGTGCAGATCACGCCTACTAATCACCTATTTTGACTGTGTGATTGACATGAGGACAAATATTAATATTAATACCAATGCGTATATGTTTTTTAAATTATTTAGCTTTAAAATAACAGGACAGCCTTAATTACATGTTAACACAAGACCGTCTAATAAACATGAAACAAAAGCCCGAACTTTTAAGGTGAACGAACTGATCTGCTGATGTTAATTAGCATGCAATCATTATCGCTATAAACTTGACACTGATAAAAGTTAATGATATGTAGTAACATATTATTTACCTTGTTCGTATTTGCTCTTTCCAGTGTTCATTACGTACATACCTAATCAACCCCCATTTTAATGACAAATGTTAAACACAATAAAAACTGCATATATGCTCTATCTACTGTTGTGCTCATCGCTATATTTTCCAAGGGTTATGAATTTGTTGTTTGACGTAATTTTAATTTTGATTCCGCAATTTTTGTTATTGCAATCGATACTATATGCAATCGCAAATAATAAAGCTTGTTTTTATATCCTAGATTATTCGTATTGTTAACCGCTGAATCTGCGTCTTTTCATCAATAATGGATTTATTATTTAAAAACAAATATTTTTATTAAACTACAGACAGACTATGATAAATATGTAAAAAGCAAAACAATTCGAATTAAGTACTATGATAATCTCAGTCTAAATTTAAAACATTTTACTTATGTTTTAGTACTTGAACTTCGTCTAGCTCAATCGTAGAACTCTTATTATCTCCAATCGAGAATTGAGCCTTGAGAAATTTTAAATCATATTTCATTTCCTCCGAGTATCCGGTTAGGCAGGGCCAGTCAAAGCGGTTTTTTAGCTTGCATAAAAGACCCAATACAAAGTCACAGACTCTAGATGCCTGTGAATAGATCAAACACACACCCATGAAAATATAATATTTGCAGTTTACTTCATTAAAACAAATAATACGACAAAAAACAGCATGTATAAATATACCAAAGCAAATAGCCCCACACTAGCTCCGATCGCAAGTATCAGTTTCACTGGGTCAAATTTTCTTCCTTCCCCATTCACATCAATCACAAATTTCAATCCATAGCTCCTAGTAAGAGTCCTTCTGTTTTCTTCGTGATAAGTGGAAGACCTGTACAATATTCAGTTACCGGTTCCACTCACAGGTTTTTAACATTTAAAAAGATTCATATTCATATGCATAATAGGTAAAAGCTTCATCGAAATGCAATTGCATATCATATTTACAAGAAATTGAATCCCAATGATATGTACGAATTTGGGTTGTCCAATCTTGCAAAGGAATATTTCGGTCGACAAGATGATATTGACTTTCCGAAATCAAAGTCACAATACCATTCGATTCTTATCGCAAAAACTGCTCCCGTAAGTGCCACATGCGCATAATTTTCTTTGGCTTCAGCAACAATGTCTCCTAATTTAAAGGTTGGGCAGTATGGATCAGTTTTTTGATTGTATAAACAGTTTTGAAGATATTCTTTTGTTGCACTATCAAATATATTCCTTCTCTTGTAGTATTGCCCAAAATGATGAAAGTGAATGGAGTTTTTAATCAAGACCTATATTACCAAGTTTGTATTGTATTACGTCGTCGTCGAATGATATACAAAAATAATTATTGATAGAAAGTGAAAGTAATTACCGTGAAGTCCTTTGTCCCTTCTAGCAATGCTCGCTTTTCTTTCCTGTTAACAAAAATCTATAAATGGTAAATACTAAAAAATGGACTCTAATTTCAGGTAGATTTCAATGGTAAATTCAGTAGCTCACAGTGGTAATTTATCTTGCTCAGTTGGACACCATGCCTCCACCTCGCAAGTTTTGGTTTTTGTTGACAAAGCAGTAACGCTTGGATTTGGCACACATTTTCCAGTCATGTATCCATTCCCAAGGGGTAGCGAAATGCCCGCTTTGCAATCCTTCTCCAATTTACATTTGGAGCCTTCCACTTTCAGACTCTGCAAATATATTTGAATAGATTATGTTGCATTATTGGCTCTTTTCAGCACTTGAGAAGATTTGTTTCTTTTTCTGACCTCAGCACATGTACTTCTTGTTTGGTTTGGAGTTATAACCAAGTTGGTAAGAATGAAAAACCCCCCAGACTCTTCTCCACGAGATGGAATGGAAATGTCAGACGCATCCCAAACCCTTCTGTACAGCTCAGCATTTGGAACGTCCAGCTCTTTGTCTGTAAAAGTCGTTTTTAGCACGCCTTTCACTTTAGTCACTACGACGGATTCAATGGGGCTGGAGGTTTGATATCCCTTACACCAGAAAATTCCATACCTTAACGAGATATAAAAATGTAAAATGGTAATTGTATTTTTGAATCGATAAAAATCGATGTCCAACTGCCATCTCTTAATGACTCTTACCCGATTATGTATAAAGAAATGAATATAACGATGATCAAATGGGTAATGTATAATAGTTTACTAGGAATCTTAACAACACGCCCAGTGGTATAGATAAGTGAAGACATTCTTTCATTATAAAGATAAGAAATGTTTGTTTAAACATAAAAATAGATATGGAAGATAGAGACAGACAAACTATTTATCAACTCAATTTGCTTGAGAAAAGGGCTGACAGATTTGATTTGTACTTTGTTTCATCCATGATCTAATTTTTGCGGAATGACTTTCTTACGAGAATCTTTTTCCTTTTGTTTATGTTTTCTATCAAGTACACATAAAAAAGAAAAAAGAAACTGACTTCAGCTTATTATGTATTACTGAACACATGTATGAGCTCATGTTTCATTCAATCACATATATGTAACTCCATAGCTTATGTGTAAGGACCGGAACCGAAAGTCACGAAATGAAAATCTTTTATGATATTCTTATTCTAT
>JAQFYG010000534.1:0-28685 GCA_034694325.1 Entomobrya corticalis | reverse complement strand
CAGGTTTGAATTCTGCTCTTGCCTCTGTAAATTGATCAAGCGTATGTTTGTGAACATGGTAAAAAATTTCCGATTTCGTTCCTCCATTTTCGATGTGTTTCTTCCAAATTTGATAATAGTTTCGGTGTTTGAAATATGGGTATTTTTTGTTGATTGATTTGAATGTCCACTTGGGGTGGTCGTTAATAAGCTTGATGATTTTCTGTTTTTGTTCTATACTGACTGTCGGAAGACTTGGCGGGACAAATTCTTCAGTTTCCATGCAGGTATGGTGATCATCAGGATCATAGTCAACATCTTCATCCAAATCTCTATACTCTTCAGAACAGGAGGAGCAGGCTATGTCGGCTGCGTTGTTAAGAGCTTCAAAGCATTCCGAAACAGGAGCCTCTGTAATAAAAATAATAAAACAACATTTTATCTTAGATATAAAGGAAAACTCATAAAATATTATTTTAAAATTATCAAGCTGTTTTAAATTGAAGTTAAATTTACCAAAATCATTGTCATTTTCTTCGGTTGAGCAATAATTTTCGGTGATCTTCGCAAATTTTGTGTAAAGCAAGTCCGCTATTTCTTTTTCCGCACAATTAGGCTCATCCGGGCATGAAAGATGAGGAAAATCTGACTTGATTTTTTCCAAAAGAACGGTAACAACGACAATTGGATTAATCAAGTCGCTATTTAGTTCAAATACAACAAACTCTTCGGTTTCCATGATGACAATTAACGATTAATCTTCCGGTTTTTATTTGGACAATATTTTTCTAATAAAAAATAGTGATTGGAGCACTAAATAACTATTTACATTAAAACATTGATTTTTATTGATACGAAGTTACAAAAAACTTAATAATTGTTAGGCTGAGTTCTGCGCAGAGTAGATTAATATATATCAATGAAACAATGATCGCAAATTAAAAACGTGTAGCTTAACAAATTAACACACAGCATACGATTGGTGATTAAATTGATTAATTAATTGCAAAACACACTAAAACTACAACAACACTATATTTGGGAGCACAACAAAATTAAAAAATGCACGGTGGTTTGAATTTAAATGAATTTACAAACAATTTGAGATCTAAAAATGAGGAATGATTGATGAGTGAGGTTGTTTTTTTAACAAAATAAATACATTTTATTTTACCGCCCGTTCAAACAGCTGGAAATGGAAAAGAAGAGACAAGCATGAAGTGTGCTCCGATTGGAATGGGAATGGAGGAAGGACTAAACTGCAGAGAATAATAAAGTAAATGCACTCGCCAACAGCGGCTGTGGACTGTAGCATGGTCGCTGCGCTTGGGATATGAAAGCTCTGCTAGCCTTGGTTTGTTACTACTGTGCATTAGCTTGAACGGCTTTGCTTGCCTTCAGACAGGTGGCGCTTTGTGGTCATAGCTTGGCTCCACGTCAGCATTCGGGAATTATTTTTGTACCCACGTATTTCTTATGAATTGGTCTTTAATTTTAAAAAAATTTCAACTTTATAGCTCGGTTAATGGTAGTGCCACTTCCTCGTTAGTGGAGTGGAGTGTCAGCAGTGAACTGTAAAGTGTTGGTTTAGTTATAATTTAGATTTAGTTAATTATGTTTTATTTTTCCAGCCAAATGCTTTAATAGATTTTTTTTTTAAAAAAAGGTGCAGACTAGTTAAAATGGAAAGAAAATTTGTGAATAGTTATAGAACTCCGCCTTGCTCTAGCAGGTAAGTGCTAAAATACATTCAGTTGATTAATTTTTATGGGACTGATGTTTCTTTTTAATTGTTGCTTAGTTAATTCTTCAAATTTTTGTTTGATTTGGTTTTTGACAGTGGCAGCATCAAGTTTGAAGTGGAAGTCAAGAGTTCATCGGGATCCAGCCCTACAAATAGTTAGCCGTCGAGGACCTCCTCCAGGGAAAGGCCGCAGGGATTCGAGGAGTAATTAAAATATAAAAACTTGATTAAAAACTTGAAAATGATTATGCGTAAATGGTTAGTTAATTGTATCAAAACTTTTAAATGCTTCAATTTCTGTCTCTTCAGTGGCAAAATGGCTCAAACAAATAAGGTGAGATATCATTGGGGCTGTGACAAATACTTGGGCACGATCAAAGAAGCTGGAGATCAAAAATGCGACCACCGAGTCCAATTGTATAAAGAAGTGTTAAAAAGTAAGTTAAAATGCACAATTAAATTATAATTGAAAGTTAATTTAACATTTTTTTTCAATAATTTGTTTACAGTGAATATTAGAGCTAAGTATCAACCACTTCCGGTCTATTTTGATGAAATAAATGGGTATTTGTCAATTTCTCTTCTATTTTAATTTAAATGCAGTTTGATTTCTTGGACTTAATTGTAAATTACATTTATTCTTATAATTAGTTGCAGCAAAGACTTTCCTTCCAATATTGGAAATGACGGCTTCGGCTTGGAAGAACAGAAACTTACTGAAAATATGAGGGAAAGGTACGTAATTTAATATTCACGACAATCGTCAATGACGTTTGACCTGCATCTGTTCGCTTTTACTATAAAGCACTTAATTTTAAATCAATAAATTTAAATAATTAAACCGTCTCTTTTTTAAATTTCAGCTCTCCTGTGACAGAGGCACCTTCATGAAACGCTATTTTAGATGCATTTTCGGATGTTGTGGATCCCGTAGTAAAATCTGAAAGATGGCGTGAAGTATGGAATTCGAAGTTCGGGATAACGCCAGGCTTGGAAATTCCACAGTAATTTTTATGAGTTTTGTGGAAGAATGATGGAGGCTTTATGGTCAGGTTTGAAGGGGCTGGGGGAGAGCTACATGGAGAGGTCAAGCATTTATCAGGTACCAGTGGTCTCACGATTCCTGACAGCGAAGATATTAGTTTTCACATCTGCAGTAATAAAATATAAACTTGCTCATGCCAAACACAAGTCGGAGATAAGACTTTGGTTAAATGCGGACAATTTAAAGTATTCTTTATTCTAAACAACAAAAAAGTAGCAGACATGTGGACTTGCCAGAAAACAGTGTTTGGAGGGATGGGACAAGAAGAAGGTTCAGAAGTGCTGCTTGGTGGTCTTCTCGAGCTTTCCGTTGACAGAAGGAGAAAACGTAGATGCTGACCTAGTGATCCAGTACTTTTCGAAGGATGTCTCTACTGTCGTTACTGATTTTGTGTGGTTTGAGGAACGACCTTATCTTGGAGTTTTGCAGTTCGAAAGCAGGTTTAGAAACACTCGTTTTGAGCACACATTATTTTTACTGGTTATCTGTATTTTTAATGGTTTAACTAAACTAAAACGAGTGTTTATTTCATTATTTTTTAAGATGAAAGCACGAGAAATCCATTCTACTTTTAAGGATCCGGAGGAGATACTGTTGATTTATAATGAAAATAGGATGTGGTTAGAATGTATGACAGGCTTTACTTGATTAAAAATTATGTCAAACTTCACATCTTGTTATCTTCATGTTCTGGTTGACAGTTGATTATTTATTTCTATATTTTTAATTTTAACATTTTTCAGGGAACCGCATTTTACCAAAAAGTGGCGTCAAGTCAACAGGTAACGACCACTCCATTTTGGTTCCTTTACTCTCCTCCACAACATGGAAAAGATGCACCGATGAATCCAGTTATTACATCATCTCCAACACCAGCCTCTCCACATCTCAAGTATCTGCCAATAATGAAGAAGGAGTAGATGGAGGGAATTCAGTCTTGGACAATGGAGATCTCCTCAGCGTTAATGTCCATGAAGATCAAATTCCTCCACAAATCTTGGCAGCAAAGTCAAAAGACGAGTGTCCATTTTATCGTTTGAATGAACAAACGCAACGGCACACCATAAATGGAACCTGCCGTAGTTATTCTTAGCATCAAGATCAAGAGACGGCAAATACCGTTACAAAGTAGTCGTGCCGCCGTGGCTCTGTTTCCACATCTGACGGAAAACTATATGTAGCCAACAATTATTAGCAACGTCTCCAAAAATTTTGGCCTGAAAGGAATTCTTTGGAGGGTGTAACAAAGGTACCAGGAAACAACAGTTTAGAAGAATGCGTTGGAGGAAAACGTCCCTTCTCCAATCTAGAAAAAAATGAAGCAGTAGCAGAGATTCCAAATAAAAAACGAAAGATTCAATACTTAAAGTACGGCGGTCTAATAACTTTTGTTTCCAGTTGCTCGGAATTCCTCCAATATCAATTAAGGATTGTTCGAGAAGCCGTTACAATTCCAAAACAACGGTTTGAACAACGTCGGACCAATTATTCCTTGAAAATCGTTTTTAACTGAAAAGGCACAGCCACTCAAGTCCAATAGTTCCAAAACTAGCATCATAAACTGAAAAGTACGACTTTTGGAAGAAATAATTGATTGATTTACATCTACAGGACCAAATTCAACCCCGATTGCCACTCCAGTTATCCATGGATTTTAAATTCTTTAATTCATCAAGTATTTAAATCTAAAAGAGGAAAACATAAATTTAAAAATTTGGAACCCAAGCGGAAATGACCACGACACATCCAAAACAAAAATTGGCTGGAAAGTTCAACACAAACGGACTAGAAATATTTCATTTGATATCCGACTAATCGTTTTTCATGGAAGCTCAGGTCTGCCATTTACTGGAGTACATAATTACATTTGACCCCTGTTGTGGCACTTTTTGGGATTTGACTTAATGAAAGAAATATAGTTGTATTATTTGTATAAAATCCCTGCCACATCTAAATACTTACAAGGGCATCTCGTTTTTGATGCCTACTATTCATGAGCTATGGTTATAATGCTACAAGATTTCAGGAATTCCAAAATAACAGTTGGTGATAATACAGAGTTAAAAAGATTAATTCAATTACTGTGGTACGGTATTTATTGAACATTAATCGTGATTCAGAAAGTAGATCAAACGTGGCTTGAAAATTATTGCTTTGATACTACTGTAAATATAATTGCGATTGGTATTATTAGGTTTTAGGAATTATTTAAGTAACTTTAATAATTAATTAGTTAATCAGGAAAACTTTAATTAAGCTTAATCTAATTTAAAAGAGCCCTGGGCAGGTTTATACTCAATCTTAACAATATCTATTAACTACTGGGGTAATCTGAGACTAGATTATATTATGTGCCGTTTCTAGTATTTAACTAAGCCAGAATTATGCAAGTTTTGAGGCCGCTTGCCAGGAAGCTGAGGCCGGGTAGTATACAAGTTGGAGAGCTCTTGCAGACAAGTTTGGTGTTTTGTATGTGGCAAGATGCATGCTTTTGTCTTTTGACTGTCAAATGCTACTGTCATATTTGATGTGCGTCTTTTGACAGAAGACAAACATTCATAGTAATGTGATATGTGCTGGATGCTGGACTCGCTTTATAGCAACATAGGTGCATTTTCATGTATCTTTAGCATTCAGCGCTAATTACCATTTCATTTCAAAAGTCAAAAACCCAAATCTCAGTTTTTAATATTCAGGCACTGGGCTGTTTTTGGAGATGCATATCAGAATATTCACAGTAACATGTGAGTATTCACAGTATTCTCATTTTCCTATATTATGCATGCCTCTAATATACAGGTATCACAAAAGCCCCTTACACCCCAGATTTCACTCGCTGTTAATTTTGGCTTACTTCTGGAGCTCTGCAAATTCATTAAAATTTGGAGAAAACGACGATTCTCTAGACATTGACGAAAAAATACACTTTTTTATTTTACCCAAACCTCTGGCGTTGGAGTGAATGGTGATGACTTTTCTCCGCCACCAAAGATTAGTGCCAACTCCCACAGAGATCCAGGCAATTCCTCATCAAATTTTGATAGATGGACAGACCCGTGTTAACATTGGATTTTCTGTGAATCCAAAATTTGCTCAAGAATGAATCGCCAGAAATATGGAAATCAACCTCACGATTCCCGAAAAAGAAGACAAATCAAGTGAAGAGTTTATTGAAAGAGTACTCTAAATATTCTATGCATGTTTAATGTTTTTGGAGACACCTTGGACTTGGGTAGCTGGATACTGAATACCGGAGATGGAGAGGTGATCAGCACAAAAAATTTCTTGTCAAGTGATCCTGGAGCTGAAGGAGAAGCTTTATGGACAACAAAGATGACTGCTGAGAAATTGTTCACTTAAAGGTCTCTTCAGCGACAAGAAAATGAAGATGAAGGCAAATGTGGAGTTAAAAATAAAGTCGACTTTGGGTTGCAGTGACCGTTGCAGGTTACTGGAGGCATCCTTTTAGCTACTTCAACCAAACTGTTAACGTTGTGTCTGGCAGGACGATTTTGGTAATTATTGTCCGCAGGCAACTGCTGCTTATTTTTGGCAGGGGAAAACAAAGGTGTCAAAGCGGACTCTTCTCCAATCCGGATCTTTATTTGTGGTAAATTCTCCTCCTTCCATTATATCTCGCAGTTTATTTATTTTCATGTTACATTTTAATAATAATCTACGGTTTAAAAAGTTTATGTGAATGTGGGTTAAACGGTAATATTTGTTGCGTTTTATTATACAGGGGAAATATTTTGAAACAATGCAAGGGTATTTTTCATCAATATTATTCTCTCCTATTGTTAGCGAAAGTTGCATATCTATTGTCAATATATCGCAGAGGTTTGCATGCTTATATAGATTTGCAGCGCACAGTATGGTGGCTGAAACACTCCTGATGTCAATCATAATCATTTTTTTTCATTTTACTGTTTTGCATTTCTACGAAATATTAAAACATTTGTGATTATTAAAAGCAAATTGTACCAACTACTTTAAAAACATTAAAACTTTAAGTGAATGAATATCTTAATTTTCTCTTGTCGTGCACAATTCTTGTGAAATTGGTATCTTGAAACTAAAGTTTTCATTTTTACGTGCACATTTGGCAATATAACTCGAACCAGTACTTTAAAACCTGAAATATGAGTTATGGCTCAGATTTACGACGGCCATTTACAAGAAGACCCTCTTAAAGTATATTTGTGATTAGCAATGCACAAAAATTACGTACTGCAATGAAAACAATGCTTCCTACAAAGCTTAATGCAATTGTAGAGAGCAGATTGGGAAAATAAAGGTTGTTCCACGTCAAGTTATTATGAAACTGTCCTTTTTATTTTTAATTCCCAAACTTTTCATCGAGACTTTTTATCCACTACGTTATTTATTCAAGCTCACGTAACTAAATTTTTCGGCTGAGCTTTTTTCTATGATGCTCTATCCGACTTGTCTGTGGTGATGATATAAAAATCAGCATTTTACTTTTTCATGTCTTTTGGCCAAGAGGAGGAATGTTTGTATTTTTAAAAAATCCCATTAACGCATGTATGGAAATGACAGACTTTGACAAACAATCTTTTACGCAGAGCTTATCTTATGTCTACTACGCACCTATTGACAAAACTGCACACATATATTTATATACATTCTCGATCTTATTCAAGCGTTGTTTGCCCTATGAAGACGGCAAGACGTCAAACAATTAATCAGATTCTTTGCCATGAATACATTCTCTTTAAAAAAACACCGAATACTGTCGGATGACTTGACGATCCCTATCGTCTAAACCGCCATCTACCAGTTGTGACATGGAAGAAACTAGTGCTTTGGTCTGGGCATACATGTTAGAGTAAGAGCTTTTAAATTCCCAAAATGTTCAAACAGTCGGAATAAGTTACCCACAAAAACAATCTTTAATTTTGTAAACAAATCTGGGTTTTCTAATTATTTTAATTAATAATTTAAACTACTCTTACCGATAATAGATTTTATCTTGGAATTATTCACTTGCTGTAGTTCTAATGCATGTTGCATGAGACCAACCCAGCAAACCGGGTTAAATAGCAGCCGTCAAATTTGCACTGTAAGAAAACGGAATAAAATTGTCACAATTGTCGAAATAGCTTACTACCTGATGTATAACACTTTAAAATTTTTAATTGGTGAATATTAATAAATGCATTGAAAATTTGCAATTAACTATGCAGTTAGTCTGAATTAATTAAATATGAATTTTTCATAATTTTACTTTACAAAACGTTTTTCTAATTTTCATAAATGAAAATGTTTCCTTTACCAACTTTATGCAGAGACTGACACCAAAACAAAACTATTTTGAAGCTTATCAAAAATCTTTTTTCATCATTTAGGAGTACGAATGGTCTTTAAAAAATTACAGAATTGTTGTAGGCTACAAGTAGTTCAAAATAAACAATTTAGGGGGAAATGGTTCAATATATGGCATTTTACTGACAATGAAATTTAATTTGCAATTTTTAAACTATTTAGTATAAAAATAGCTGCGTTTACTTCTTGGATGTGGAATATTTTCTTTT
The DNA here is from genome assembly GCA_034694325.1 of Entomobrya corticalis. Taxonomy (NCBI): domain Eukaryota; kingdom Metazoa; phylum Arthropoda; class Collembola; order Entomobryomorpha; family Entomobryidae; genus Entomobrya; species Entomobrya corticalis. The sequence goes on along the minus strand of JAQFYG010000534.1, from coordinate 20,362 downwards.
TGTATTATTTTGTATAGTTATTTTTTGATAGTTTTTGTAATGTTATAAAATTAGCAAATTTAAATAGTATTGGTAATAGATAAATGCATTAAGTGTTTGGGTACAATCCTAATGTTGGTCATGTTGTTGCAGGAATAAAACCAAAAAAACAGCACGCTATAAAATCCAGTAAAATTATGCTTTTCCGTCATTGCGAATAAATATTTTGTATTTTGATTACTAACGCAGCGGATTTGTTGTGTTGCTTTTTACCTAAGCAGTCACAATCAATTTATAGACGTTCGAATCTATTTTTTGCGTGACCAAAATTGGTGATTCATTAAGAATTTCAACCACAATTTTTGCTGTTTTTTATCTAGATGTGAACGGTGGTTAAGCAACAAGATATTATGCGACTCAGTAATTCGTTGTGCGCATTTCCTGGGTGTAAATGTTGAGCAATACTAATATCTTTACCGTAATCATCGCCAGTAAGCTATAGTGTCCGGTTTTCAATGGTTTTTTGTGTCACAAAATTGGTTTTTTTCGTCTATCATTATCATTTGTTTCAGATTATGATTTATTTTTTAGTTCATTTGATCGTGAAAAACAGTTATTAGGCATGAATAATTTACATTATAAAAAGTGGATAGTCAGTTAACGTAAAACAAATCATGAGGAAGCAAGTAAATTTTTATGGTTTAAGATGTCATATTGTAAAGCATATATTTCTTCTACTTCCCTTTCATATTACTTTCATACATAATAAGATCTACTACTAGTTTAAATTTCTTTAAAGAATGCTAATTAAGAAAAAGCAGTTGTTTTAATTTAGAATATAAGGACATATTTACGTCCCTATCAAAAGCAAGTTCTTTAGAAAAACCGTAAACATATGTGACTATGGTCATTTTGGTAAAACGATTTTGAGACTTTGTAAATAAACAGATTACCTTCTTTGTCGTTGATTTGAGAATTCTATAAGAGTCATATAAGTTAGTTTAAAAACTTCAGGTTATCGTTGCTGAGGATTCAAATGCATTGTAGTAAATTTAATAATGCACGCTTTGTTGATAGTTTGCTGTGAGATGTTCCAATGCACCATATTGCAAACCATGACAAGTTTTGTTACAATTTTGAGTCTGTCTAAGTAGGACTGGACCGAGTCGCTTTAACAATTTATAAAAATACTTTTGAGCCTGTTTATTAAACATAGCCAGTTAAAATTGACATGCGTAACTGCTGCAAATGACTGTTATTTTGCAAATAATAAATTTGTTATACAATTTGACAAATTCATTTTAACGTTTTTATCATTTCATGCTATGCTAGATTTGTATAGGAACATAGCAGATAGCCCGAAAGCTAGTCAGTGCGTAAAATTAACTCTAGTACAAATTAACTATAGTCAGTAAAAATGGGAATTAATTGGATAATTGTTTTGAAAAGAAATATTAGCATATATTTCTAGAATAAGCTTTTGTAACAACGTAAGCATTAATTGTTTTTGGAAATTTAGTGAGCTAGTTTTCTATGTATTTCCATTTATTATCACTAGATTGCTTGTTATCAACAATTTGATACACATTTTATGCGCAATTTAAAAAAAAGGATAATCGCTGTTGGTGGTTAATGCTTTCTTACGAGCAAAATTGCACTGGGCTAAATTAACCAGCTGACTACTTGAATCATCGTAAGCTTAGACTTTCAGACATCATAAATTTAGCCAGACAAGTTAACTTTAAATGCCACTACCATTATTTTTGGCTTTTATGTCTGGGACTTTTGGGCGTTGTCAGCGGCAATCGTAACAAGCTTTTTGCTCTGATGGACAGTTTTGTCGTAGTAAATATTAGCACATTTTAAACAAACTTGTAAATTGTGCGTATAAAATGGATAGCATAAACATATTCTGTACAGAACAAGCATATAAAATATTTATAAACGGAAATTTTTTATAAATACAAAACAAAAACAGAAATAATATTATATACTAAACACAAACGAAAAAACAGTTTTAAAGTCTTTAGTTGCTCTTTTATTATGGTAATTACTGCAGCATCCACAATCACAATGCAGCAATTTTGTATATAAAATCAGTAAAGGTTAGGTTTGGGTACGGTATTTAAAAAAAAACTACAAAATCTGATGTAAATAATATAAAAAACCAATTGCAGTAATAGATGCGTCCAAAAATGCGTCCGGTTTTTTTATACAAATCAGCTCTACCAGGGCCAGAGTGACTATTATACTAACATATTAATAAGGACCACAAATAAAGAATTGACAACCAAACAGTATCGTGTGAGTGACCGATACGAAAACGTAAGTAACAAGATAAAACAAATTAAAGAAGATATTTATTAGTTGGTTTAAAACATTTGTTAGTTACTTTACTGACGACTCAAGTCGCTGCATTCTTACGAAGCTTAAAGTAAATTTTAATTACCATTTTTTTATATTGAAATTTTAAAACAGAAAGAGAAGAATCCCTGAAAATGGGTCCAACTTTAGCTGCCCAAAATGAATAATAATAAAGTTGCACAAAGGAAAGAGGACTTGCAAAAATATTTGGATGATTATTCTAAAGCTATGTCTCGGATGATAGTTTGGATTAAGAAAATAATTGGCCATCCACTTTCAAGAAACTTGCATGACGCACTTGCGAACAAGGTCACTTACAGACGTTACAATGAGAAGATCAAGACAACACAATACGGGACAGTGGAAATACTGACGAACCAAGCAAGATGCATTTTGAAAATGGATCCAATTTCTAAAACGAAAATAACCATCATGATGAAAAATCTAACTGAGAAGTGAGAAAAGTTTTTATCATATCTAAAATATATAAAAAGTACTAATAATACAAATGAATACTGATAATTGCAATATAAAAATAGAATAATTAGAAAAAAAATTAAATAAATCAAACATTACGAGTAACGAAAAACTGAAAACATTTTCAGAAACCAAGCACTGCCCTACTTCTTCCCTAAGCCATGTCACCCAACGATATCTCTTGGATGTTCATTGTACTTGGAACGCACGTCAACGCAGAACTCTTAATTTAAATCAACTAAAAGTCTTTATATGTTATTATATTTTTTTTGCGTTTTTATTAAAATAAATGGAAATTTCTGAAAAAATATATAAATCGACAACAATATTTACTATTACCCCCAAATTTGTGCAAAAAATATGACATCAGTACAAATTTTATTTTCGCATTAGAGGGGGTCTGTCAGGATCAGGAGATTGAGTCTTTTTTGTTGGGCAGTTATTGAGTCTGCATAGGCAGATAAGATTTAGTTATCTTTTATTTCGATGTTTTTGTATAGTGGTGAATGGTGCTGGTGCATCACACCTTCACGTGCTGGCGATAAGCTTCTCTTGTCGCTCAAGCCTTTTTTCTCTGACTATGTGTAAAGATGAGGTGCGTGAGCACTCATCTACAATTATTAAAATTCTCTCTTTTTCTTATTGAGCTGAAGTTCAAGCTCTCCTGTAAAGCTAAGGCCATTTGTCACTTACGGAATCCGGAACCGTAAATGTAGAAATAGAACTTAACTTGACCCAGGTTTTCTGGAGCCGTCATTTACCGGTAACCAGTTTTGGCTCGCAGGAAGTAATTTTTTATTGGTTGTTGGTGGTCATCCCAATTTTTCTGTAAAAGTGAAGCTTCTATTTTTCCTGAGAGTTGGCTTGGTCTTACTCCCCTTTTTATATAGTGTTCTGTTTATTTTTTCCTCATTCGCTGTGTCGACTTTGTCAAGTGACATCGTTTCCAATTTTTCTGTAAAATTGTATTTTGATTTGCCCCAAAGTAAATGTACTTGGGGACTTAGTCTACTAGAGTTAGATAATTGTATGCTCGGCAGTTTATCTTCAGTAGAGCTATATTCTGAGAATTATTTTGGAGAGCTGTTCTCCACAAAACTTTATTTTATTTGAAAAAACTCTTGTAAATCTTGTCTATATCTTGTGTGTTCTTTCGTGTGATAAATAGTTAAAATCATCACGAGTGTTCTTTTCGAGTTTATTTTGCATTGTTGACGCGTGGCGTGATCATTTTGTCGAATCATCTCATCATCAGCAGTTGTGTTGTGTTTTGGACCTAAACCTCAAACCCCGGCGTATACTTTTCAGCAATTTTCTCATTTTCATGCACGTAGACAAACACCGGCAGCAGTTTTCATCACTCCTTTTCATGCACTAAATTGCTCGGAAGTCGCTATCCCGTTGTCGAACTATTGGTCTTTTGATTTTTTCGTTGCGTTGCGTTGGAGAATGTTCACCCTTGACCTCTGAGCCTCAACAGGGTCATTCTATTGAGTTTTAATAAACAATATATTGCCCATGAACGACAACATTAAATCAATACTTAAGTTTTAAACTATGTTTACTTACCAACTTGATGGTGGCAGACATATGATGTTGACTCTAGATTTTCTGAACTCAGTGGGAAAAAGCAAATGCGATTTATGATACAAATACAAAATATTAAAACAAAGAAAGTTCTAGTAGCAAAAACACGATATTTACTTGAGAGTTGTTTCAAGCAATGGACCGGTGAATACATTTGTGTTGATCTTTTCAGACCATTTATTCCCGTTGGACGGAGTATGTTTGTTTTTTATATTTGATGAAACAATGCGTCTTAAAGTAAAAATTCACTTCTAAAAATTTGTAAATGTACCCAAAAGAGATATTATGCTTTCAATGATGTTGAATATTTTGATTTTGATGTATATTGATGCTTTGATTATTTAAATGCCTTTTTATTGATGATTTATGTTTGAAAAAATGTGAACGTCTTTGACAAACGCAAACTCACAAATAAACTTTCGTTTATAAACAAATTGACAAATATTAAACGAATAATTTATTCAAATGATATTATATATATTCCCATGTTCAAACAGCAGAATGAAATGAAAGTGTGTTTTTATGCTGTTGCCAGATTGGCTTTCTAACTAAACAATAATGGAAAAACATCTTTCTCTATTTACCGTACTAATTAATAGTCACACTAAGTCTGCTAAAATGTCCCATTAAAGTAGAAGTTGGGACACAAGTGACACAACCCACATGGATAGACATCATGCATAATTATACAGCTTACCAAAAAAAGAAGATTAAAAGATTAAATGATTCTTATTCACATCTTATCTTTCTTTATCTCGTTTAAAGCTAGAACAAGCAAACTACCAGACCAGACTTATGCTACTGTTGATATCGACGAAAACGGGGATAGAAAACAAAGGAGCGGCTGCTTTTTGATGCTGCTGGTTGATAGTGGAATACTTGCCAGCTGGTGTATTTTTACAAGCAACATATTCAGCAAGCAGCAGCAGGAGCAGTTTCGCATTCCTGCATGCTGAATATATTAGATCTTTTATTAAATTTTTCTGACTAATCTATCTCTCTTTTGTTAGAAACCTAAAAAGCAGCAGCATACAACCAATTTATATGTCTTCCGGTTTTGTAGCTATTTTTATTCACCACAAAATCCTATTCTTTGATGAATATATGTAGTTATTTTTGATTCAGTGTACTTATTCCGCCTCCCGTTATATCAATCTAGTGTAGTGTGGATATAGAAAAGAGTTAGAATTAAGTAGACCATGTGAAAAAAAGATGAAGAAATATCCCATGTTAATAAAATATCGACATAAAAGGTAATGATTTTTTAAATTTAAGCTTGCTTTTTTGCTGTTTAGCAATTAAAAAATGAAATAAAAATGATGAAATGTGAAATCTTCTTTTTTATATGAATTTTTCAGGTTTTTAAATTTGATTCCGGTTTTTCATGATTTCGGTTTTTAATCTGAATCCGTTTTAGGATGCAAAACAACATGCCAATATGCCAAAATAACCTTTAGACTATTGTAATAATAGGAATGAGTAAAGGCTAGAACAATGTTGAACGTTTCTTAGTAATAATAAAATCAATTTGACGATAATGACACGAAAAGAATTCTTGTCTAGAACAGAAACAACTGAAGTGGTGTTAATTATCTTATTCCTGTATTAAGTAATCCAACTGTACACTTTGTCGACAGAAGGACAACAATAAGAACATTGAACCTTTCCAAAAAACATTTTCTTTTTTGATAAAGATTTGGATATAAAATAAAGTAATGCCGAGAAAGTAACAATGCTAAATATTGTTTGGTCATTATAAGCTTTTTATTACTCATTTACATAATCAACGTTTTAAAAACTATCATAATAATGAATACAACTACATAATAAAATTAATGTTTTTGAGTTTAATATTTGGAATGGAGTTAATGAAAATTAAGCAGCAGCCGTAATTGTGTCAAGTTAACATACGCAAATTAATCAACATCATTTAATGTGCATAAAAATTTTTAACCAAAACTTTCAAAAAATAATTTATAATAATAATTGTATAAAGAAAAGCTGCATCACAAGACATGGAGTAGCAACGAAGCAGTATAGAGCTAGTTAACAAGGAAGACAAGTAATGCGGTTGATTACAATTTACTACTTGAGACTATTCTAATCATATTTTTAACACTTTGAAACAACGAAAACCCCATTTTCGGAATACATAGTTTGCCACAAAACTATGTATTAAATATGTATGCTTTATGAAAATGTGCTGTTGTTCCTTCTAATTTAAGTGTTCCATATACATATATATAACTCGACGCTGTAGCCTTTACATTTTGTTGCAATTTTGGAACCTACGAGTTGCCCATATATTAAACTACGCAGCTACGGGGATTGTTTGCACCACCGTAGTGTTGTTAGGGATACAAAATTCTCCGAAAATTTTCTGAATATTTTTACCGCCTATCCGCAAACCCTTTTTCAAAATACTTTCAGTAGATTATCTCTTTTAGAAACACGTTACTTTTAACTTAATTTCAGTTAAAATGTTTTCAAAGATAAACTTCTTTAGTTACAATTTTCCCCCCATAAAAAACCGCATATTATGAGTTTCTACAAGACGCTATCCTTCAGCTTCGTTAAACCTCTTCACCGCTAGGTGTCGTATCAAAGTGAGCCGCATGGACACATCAGTCTATATATATAGGATATACACATAAAAAACACAAAATTTTAGAGAATAAGACGCAATTTTAATAAGAGCACTCTTGATCTTGATCAAATAATTCATCATTTTAACACAACTTAAGTCAACTCTACTAACACACATTAGTTTATCTAATTTTTTGCATCTGTCGATCATTTTTGACTACGACTCTTTTCATTACAAACATTTTATTCTCTCAATAAAGTAAGTATCTTTAAATAAATATCTCAATAAAAAGATGCAAAATTAGTAGTACATGCATGCGATTACGACGTTATCATCTTTCTTACACACATTATTACTTTGCCCTTCTTTTCCAACTTGCTGGCATTAACATAAAATTAGGTATTTCATAACAAGATAGTGAATAAGCTCAATAAATGTAGGTGATTACTAAAATTGTATCAAACTTTAGTGCAAGTGCAGTTCTTTTTTTTCTCACCACGCAAATAATTATCTCTTTTAAACTCAAAACCATTCTCAATTTAATTTTTTCTTTCTTTTCACAAAACTATTATAAAAACACAACATATTATATAAAAAAAACTTTGCTTCACTCTATTTCCTTAACATTTTATATTAGTCATATTACATTTTTCTTAATCTTTCTTTCTGTCTAATGTAGAATTAAATCATGTTATCATAACAATCATATCTGGCAATAGGCTTTATTTTTTTTCTTCCTGTTGTACTATTTAACCAATTTCATCATTTCTTGACTATTTTTTTCAGCATTCCTTTTTTGAATGTATACACTTTGTATCACTCTCAATAAAAACTTTATAGGACTATAAGCAATAGGTTATATGGCACTACAAAATTACAAGGTACAACACAAATTTTCTCAAATTTTCTAACTAACTCAAAATTTCTAACAAGCAAAGCTTTTATTAACAAAATGCGTGGATAAGAGGACCTCTCGACGAAAGCGCAACCAAGAACCGGAATACGCTAGTCTTGTAATTGAAAAGCGCAAACAAGTTGAAATTAAGTATCAAAGCACTGGTGACATTATTGAGACTTTTAAAACCGCTACTGGAAGTCAGAGTGCCCCACTAGAAAAATATTGAACGTGATCCCACTGAGGCATCACTATTTAAGTCTGTTGAATTTGCATCAGCAAAAACAGATTCAGTTTTTGATTTAGATTTAAAAAAAGGAGAAAAGTAATTGATCTAACAGCAAGATCCAATCAGTCTCATAATACAACTGACACGGCTGCTTCAGCTGACAGTCAGTGCAGCCACTATAAAACATCAATCTATGAGTCATATATAGAAAAATTTGATGAACTAGATGATGATGACGACGCTTTGAAAGAGTGACACTGAACCCAGTCCATTGCACAGTCCCCAAGCACAAAGCGCTCCAAGGTGCAAAAAAGTACAACCAACAGACACAGTCTTAGAAAATTTAGAGTTTCTATTTCATTCTCCCTAACCATCCACACACCACCCAGTCCCAACTTTATTCCTTTAACACCAGGCTCTCCAAATACAACAACTGCTTTCTCTGACTTCTTTAATAGATTTAGTAGCTCTCTTTTTGAGCCAAGACCTTCCTTTTCCCCGTCCACTTCTCCTCGCACTTTTTTCCTACGCACACAAAACTGCGTAACGTGCCTTACTCCTCAACTCCTTACTTTCACCACGATCCCCGCATTAAACCTAAAAACAAATTGCAATTGCTGGCGGCTGAAAATCTGACACGCAATTAAACTTCTTTACTTTTATACTCGGCCTCATCGGTCGTGGGTGGTGTTCGGTCTAGAAAGCGGCAAATGCAGGAGCCAATTGGGCCTTAACAAATGCAGCATTTATTGCCACTTAAACTAAGAGAGATGGTTCCAAACGCGCTGAAGGTCTCTTAAGGACTCCAAATACCATTTCACATCAATCAAATTGCTCAATAAAAGGATGTTCAAACACTCATCGTAGATTAAAAAATAAAATTTCGAAGTCCACAAGCTATTCCAATATCCGCGTCCAGCTAAGTACTCAAACCCATCAAAAGCTATGTATATTTAATGGAATTGGGTTCAACTTTGTTCGAACTCGAAAGTTCTGAACAGTCAATTTAGCATCACGGTCGTTTTTCACCACATGTTTAGTTGAGCTAAAAGACAATAAAGCCACTGTCTCCCAAGAGGGATTTTTGTCGCTGTTGGGCCAATCCATGAAGAAAACACATTGGTCATGGTTTCAGTAATGGACTTGGAAGAAAAAACTAAACGCCCAGACGATTTTTAATTTTTAACAGAGAAACAAATGTCCTAAATAGACAAGCTAATTACTCTCATCAAAAAATACAGCAACGCACAAATCCATTGCATCCACGCAATATATCCAAATTCAGGATAAATACTTAGGGAACTGCACCTACTAGCTCCATATCGTACTGCACTTCCGCTTTTGAGCAAGAAGAAATTCGGAAGCAAGTGAAACAATTCCTTTGCGCAGGTCTGATATCAGAAAGTAATTTTTCTTGGAGTAGTGCTGTAGTCATGGTCCAAAAGAAGAATGGACAATAAAGATTTTGTGTAGTTTTTAAAAAAGTAAATAAAATAGATGTCTTTCCTCTCACCTGCATTGATGACATCTTAGATTTTCTAAGGAATGCAAAAATATATACATTACTTGATGCTTTCTCAAGCTATTTTGGCATAGAAATAGAAGAAGATTCCAAAGAAGGCAACGCACTATGAATATAGCCTACAATTTACAACGCTCTTCTGTGTTTGATTATCTTGACCATTTAATGACTTATGGTCTTGATAGCGATAGTCAACTCAATAATTTAGAAAAGGTGTTTGACAGGTTAAGGAAAATCAACACAAAACTTCTACTAACTAACTGCTATTTTGCATACCAAATGCGTCAAATTGCTAGGAATTGTAGATAGTTCAGAAGTAACAAGAGTAGATACTGACTAATTCAAGGCAGTCGTTAACATGCGGCGGCCAAAAACCGTTAAAGAAGTTTGAAGATTTTGTGGTTGTGGTAGCTTTTTCAGAAGTTTCATTCAAAATTTCTCATAACTAGCTAGACCACTCGTGTCACTTTGGAAAAAGGACATGAAATACGAGTGGGGCCCTGCCCAAGAAGAAACGTTTGTAGAAATAAATAAAAGATTAGTTAATGCACCTGCCCTTACCCGTCACAATCCAGATTTACCACCGGTGATCCACTGAGACGCAGCACCATCATCAGCTTTAGATATCGTTTTAATACAGGTAGATAATGGCATAGAAAAGCCTGCAGATTATGCGTCACGAACAATAACAAAGGCAAAGACTAACTTTTCGGCGTCACGCGCAGAATGTTAATGGCTTTGTTACGCAGTTAGGGTATCTAGACCATATATCTTTCACAAATCCTTTTTGGTCAAATCCAACACACACGGACTTTGCTATCTTAAACAAGTTAATGATCCCAACGGCAGGTTGATGAAGTTTGCTCTAAAACTTCAACCATATGACTACCAGGTAGCGTATAGATCAGGCAGGTTGCATACACATGCTGACGCATTATCACGGAGTTGTGTGGACAAGGGAACGGACGAAGATGAAGAAGACAATAAAATCCCAATTACCTCCATCCTACTCAGCCAACTAGCATCAGTAGACATCTCTGCCTTTCAGGCAACAGACCCTGCACTTTTCAAGTTTGTAACCCGACTAGCTCAGTCATCCAAAAGAAGGAAACGCAAACAAAAACGACTTCGAATTTATCACCTCAAAGATGGAATCCTATACCAACAGACACTTCTTGACTCAGAACCACTCTTTGCTGTCCTTGTTGATTTTCGTCCGATTGTATTGCAGGCGTTTCACGATAACCCAACTGCTGGTAACCTTGGTTTTGCTAGAATCCAAAAAGGTTACTGGTGGCCCACGATGGACACCCTTATCATGCATTATTGCCTCACCTGCGAGGATTGTCTAGCCTAAAAACGATCCACTCTATCTCAACCTGGACTCCACCAACCCATTAAAGTGCCAAATGTCTTTGAGCAAGTTTGACTCTTCCCAAAATCAAAACGTAATATGGTATATATAGCCATATGCACGGAGTATTGTACTTGCTACGTCTTTGCACGTGCCCTACCAAACGGCGTTGCCAAATTTGTCTTTAATGATGTTATTACCCGCGTCGGGGCACCGAACTTGGTCAAGCAATTGGGAAGCGTTAAACATACTACCTGCGCCTATGTCCCTCGTTGCAACGGGGACATCGAAAACAAAAACAAAACCTTTGCAATGTCTATGGCAATGTATACATCATTAGATCACACAGATGGGATGAGTTCTTACCACATGTTAACCTAGCCTACAATACTAGTAAGCATGCTGACTCACAATTCACACCATTCTTTCTATTATATGGCATAAAGCACCGTCTTCCACTAGACACTGCACTCCTTCTAGACATGCATTAAGCTGATCGCAACTTATATATCATGGAATTAAGTGAAGCTCGCAAACTAGCTCTATATCGTTTAAAGGCTACCCAGGAGAAAGCTCGCAACTGCTCCAATCAAACTAGAAGGGAACTTTCATTTTCATCTGGCAATAAAATTCGCATTCTCATCCCATTTCGTAAAAAAGGCGTAAAAAATTACTATTACGTCAGAGGTGGCCGTATGAGTTCATCAAACAGACCTGTAAACTACAAAGGAATATACTGCTAATCCCAAGTGCATCACGAAGGGTCCCCAAATTTGATATGGTTCTACTATCGAGAATGAATAAGCACCACGACAGAGATGATTATGACGACCGGGAACTAGAAGAAGTGAGAATTAAGCAACCCGCACGTAACCCTAATATGCGGAATAATAGACCAATAACAAGAGCATTTGCCAAGAAAATAAACCAAACAAATAAGCCCCCATATTGACTAATTTTCATTTCCCTCTAGATGTACCAGCTCTTAGTCATTGACAAAAATCCTTTTGCTGTTCAATGCTACAAGCCTCCAGTCCAATATGAGAGAAAATTTTTAACCATTACACACACATCCCCCACGGATAAAACTACTGAGTCTGAACCAATTAATTTTTTCTGTTGTCCCTCTCCACCAGACAGCCCCTTCTCAACCAGACTACGTAAACTATTCTAACGACGACTCCAGCGACCCTACAGAAAGACCAGAAGCACTGAATATCAAGCCTTTTGTGATATCGTGTTGGCCAAGCCCTTGAAAAATTCCTATTTGACGAAGATTTAGTGAACGACGAAACTACTGAAAACATAAATAATCAAATCGATGAATCCCTGACCAAAACTGAAAATGAGAACATGGAAGCTGAAATAACTGACACAGAATAAAACGCTTCCATGGTGTTCAAGTATTTACGGCAACGCAGCTGAACATCCTCACCCCGATAAAATGACCAAAATCTTTAACGTCACTTCAAAACAACCATGCGTTGTGTCCTTACCTGCATTACCAGCACTCACTGACGAAACAATCACCCCAAAGGAATCTCAATCAAACGGAACCCAAGATCAGTTCATCGATAGAATCATGACCTTCTATTCAAATCCCTTCCTCAGTTTGCCATCAGTACGTCCTCTTAACCAACGTAATCATGAATCAAACTCTTGTCACTCCAGCATCATCTCAATATCTTTGGACCAATATCCCTACCCTCACGTTTCCCCCAACAGACACTAATCAAAACACACAACAGAAATCAACAGCAGTCTTCTCAACTGAGACGACCCACACCACACCATATTCCTTCATTTTCATCAACTGCTACTAGTTCAACACCATATTCCACTTCACTTATTTGGACTAACAAGTCTACAACTACTACGCCATAATATCTGCACCCATCCCACATTTCTTAATCTTGCTTTTAAAATTCTATCAATCAACCCAATTCACTTTAGGCTAATCAAAACAAACTATTAATGTAACTTTCTTCTTATATATTTTCAGATGTGGCGTTCAGTGTTGAATGCCACGTTACTTCTACTGGCTGCTAGCGCACAGGCAAACATGGAAGGTGTTGAAAACAAAATCATATTTGGCGCATATGTTAGGCTTCGTGAGGATCTTACTCCTTATTCAGGGAAGATCCCTCAGTTTTTTGTAAAGCAAGTAAAAACTATCGAAATTCACGTTACTTCCGTCTTAGCACAATCCTGCTAAAGGAACAAAGATATCAAGTGCAAGGTTTACGATTACGTAACCATTCCTCTCCATCATATCAAGACAGTCCTCCGAGACACTGATAAATCAATTAGACTTTCTTGCAATTAAACATTCATGGACCCAACCAGCATGACGGTCAAACAACTCACTATTGCAGGCTTCAACCTTGATATAGAATGTTCTTACGTCTTCACAAACCACATGAATCTATCAGCAAAAAACCCGTAGATTGATCAGAGACTGCAAAGGTGGATCATTGTCTTATTGTTGCGGTGTGATAAACCGTAACAATCTGACAAGTATATTCACAAACGACGCAACAGTGAAATTTTGTAAATGTACACCATGAAATTGAGGATTTAGTAGATTACGCATACTTTACTTTAGAAAACCTGCAATCAGTTATTCGCACTTTCATAGAGTTGGATGCAAAGAATAATAAACAAGTAGCCAACAACAATTCTTACGTTGAAGATTAAGTTCTCCATAATGCTGTTATAGAAGCTCAAATAGTCCAATGTGCGATGTGGCAACTGACCGCATTCCACCATTACGAAACAGTTAACAGTTGTAGAAGCAAAAAACTCTGTTTAACATTAGTTCCTAGAGAATCTCTGCGATGGACCTTAGTGGCCCCGTCCAAAAATTTACAGAAGCTAGAATACCAACTAGCCATTAGTCATGAACACTTAGACGACTGTTATCTGAGAGATATAGTCTCTTGCCGCTTCTCATCCGAAAAGATTATTGTGAGAGTAGACGTGCACATCTTAAAGAAAGGCCACTACAAAGAATTCGAGTTAATAACCATTCTGTTCAAATGACAAAATTCCACTTGCCGAATTCGGCTCAAACCCACTTTTGTTGTAACAAACGGTATCTCATTAGTGCCTATTGCAGGTACTAACCTTCAACAGTGTCGGGTAACAGAGAGCCTTTGTTACGTACTCAGTTGGACCACCTTTGTGGACCCACCTGCTTGCCAGATTAACCATTGCAAAACTCAACGAAGCATGCAAATTTGAATTTTCAGAAACTTCCGAGAACATTGTGACTCAGTCCAATCAAGCCGAGTTTTTTGTGACTTATCCCCCACCTTGACTCTATATCCAAATGGACAAGGAGAAAATCAGCCTTCCAGTATCACCAGTTGGCTCTCTTCAGATCAATTTCTCTTGTGGATCATCACTTCATCTTTCAAACCGATTTGCTCTTGATTTGCTCCCATCACCCCACCTGTCTCCTGCCCAAACACATTGATTGGAGATTTCCAACTAAGCCACATCCTACCCTCAGCATAGAGTAGTTTGTCCAGTGCCTTTCTTTCTATCGTGTGCCGGTACAAATCACCAACATACGCTAACATATCTTCGGTTCTCAACCTCAACTGGACCACAATGTTCGTTGTCAACCATTCAATTTCAGAGGAATCCATACTTCAGAAGTTGAAGGCTCCTTGCCTCATACATTATACATATATACCAGCTCTTTTCTTTCAATTACCATTTGGTGGAAGATGATTACTACAATGGCCATTGTTTATTTATTCTACAGATCTTTAAGCACGATCTCTTTTAATTTTCCCTATAGTTATTCTGTATATTCTCTATCGTTTAAGCCTACAAGCATTTATACGCCTGCCGTGTATAAATGCAATACAATAATCTTGAAAGACAACCAAAATTTATGTATCATGTAAATGAATGAAAGTGAATCAGTGAATATCCGTTTATTTATTCTTTAGTCAATACCTTTTAATACTAACTTTACAAAGCATTACATAATTGTCATAATTTTGGGTATAAAAGTGTGATTTTTTGTACAAATACAGCACAAGTGTTTTTGCCTTTAAAGATTTAAGCTGTTTCAGTCTGAAAGCATATATTTATTTTCCCATTTCCCTGATAAACCTCTCGGAAAATCCTAATATTCCCCAAGGAAGAAGCGACGTCCAATGGCAAGGTGCCAAACTCAACCCGATTATGCCAATAGAAGCGGTAGAGCAATCACTACTCATGCACGAGTTTTTCTAACTCTAATCTTTAAAAGATAATTAATCTATTAAAACTTAAAACAGTCAAAAGGAGAAGTCGCGGACTAACTTAGTTGGGAACATTGGTGCATCACAAGATGTTGCGGATGAAGTTGAAGTTTTACTGGTGCAGGTGCTGTTCCTGCCAAAATGGGGATTAAGCGGAATTAGGAACATGTTTTGAGTTAGGTGTCCCTAGAACTTGGCCGTCGATACTGTCACTAAATCACGGACAGATTTGTGCCAGGTAATATCTTCGGCTTTCACAAGAAATGAAAAGATAATTCCTTTGTAGCCATACTTCTCCTTGGTGATTTTGCACGTATTTCCATCTCGATCCTAACATTATATATACTTTTCTTATACTTTTATTTCTTATATTTTGCATGTATACATATATCATACTTCACAAAAACGAATGGTACCCTTCCTCTCGGTCTGGAATACCAAGCACCTGAAATGCATAGATAAGACACGAACATTGAGCATTTGCATTGAGTAAAAAATACCATTCATTATTGTCAAATGCATTCATTATCTTTTAATGTCCCAATTACATCGTGGATGCATACATATTATACGCACATATTATATGACGAAATTAATTGGTTTTATTCTTAAACCAATTTATTAATAAACCGCCTTGGGACGCGGGCAGCCAAATCCGTACTGTATAATGCTAATGTTTGCATAAGACGCATTATTCAAGCGTTTTTTCTCACGTATTCATAATAATACTAAAGCATCATTTACTAAGCATTCACTCAGATAAGATCAAAATTTTGCTCTATTTTAAAACTCATAAACAAATAATACAAAGTTGAGTTCAAGGTTAACTAATTTTAAAAAGTGAAAACTAGAAGCACGGGCGGAGTTTTTCCTACGTGTGTAGGATTGTTATCAGCTCGTAAATCCAGGTTGAAGTCCCAAATATTGTCCACGGTTCGAAGAAGCATCGATGCGATGCATCCTCTATAATATCAACCACATTATCTTTATCCTCCTGGTCGAGGAAGCCCCCGCGAGCCTTAACCACATTCAGCGTTCAAACAGACGTAGTTGAACTTGCCGATGGAACGCTCGTTCACCCTAAGACGAACGTCGATGAGTCAATCATCAAGAAAATTATCCTCCAAAAAAAGACCATCTAATAAGGATTATGTTCAATCTGACGACGAAGAGGAATGGATTTAGGAAGAGTTAAGGAAGGAAGAGATCTGCACTTATACCGCAAAAGTAAAAATTCTGAAGTATCCAAGAAGATAGGTAAGCAAACATTGTCAGATTTGTTTATTTTGAAATGATGTTATGTGAAATTAAATGTTTAATATATATTTTTTTCAAATTATCAAGTTCCTCTTGTATCATCTTCAATGACATTTAATGAGCAATTTTTAACCTATTTTGTCAACTTGTGGAACGAAGATCTACGTGTGACAGTGCTTGAAAATTTTGGTTTCGTTATCAACAGCGCCAATAGACCAAATGTGGTGATGAGTAAAGCCGGGATGGTCCAAATGTTCACCGGTGAAGATGCGTTAACTACCTACGTTGGAAACCCGCCCATAAACGATAAGCATACGTAAAAAAGGAATTTGATAGTGAAGCCAGAGTTTTAATTCCCGTTTTTCACAATTACGTGAAAGAAAAGATTATGGATCGCCATTGGAACTCCCAAACCAGTGCTCCAACACATGCTGAGCTTTTTTATGATTTTTTGAAGGGGGATCAATATGAATCTCATTTTGTGCTGTTGGTTATCGATCGGAAGGAGTGGAGATTGCTGGACGTAAACAACATTGCTGGCCGCAAGCAGGGATTCGTTAAAACCTTTCGAAGGCGTGTTAAAAGTTACGCATTACGACAAGTGCTCACTAAAATGAACATAACTCTTACAAAGCCTCATCGAAAAGCTAAATAAGTTGTTAAAAAATTAAAATATTTTTCTACAGGGTAGGTCATTTATAAACCATCAATAATACATTATAAAAACTATTTGTTTTAGCTTATTTCGTACTGTAATCTATACTTAATGTAAATTTTTATTTTATTTCAGGGTTGACCACAGCTGTGTGTTGTTGTTGTTTGTATGTTTGCTGCTGAACAGTTATCAAAGTTTGGTTCCAATTATGAATTCTGCAGAACAGCGGCCCAGGTGCAGAAGTCAGCTATTTCGTAGGTGCACACATTGTTTTCTAGAAGTATGCTTTCCTTTACAAAGATTAGTGGAAGATCAAGGCCGAACCTTATCCATTGGATGGGAAAATGAATGAGATAATGGAGATACAATCATAGTTTGGTAACTTATGCTGATATGGTAAGATTTCGATTATAACTTCTTGTAGCTGCTTTTTGTATGCTTAAGTTTTCCAAGTACGAACATAAAATGCTATTTTGTGCTATTGCTGATTAAACTCATAGTGACGGCGGCTCAAGATGACCCAAAAGCTTGCTTGCTGTTAGTTTGAGATACATTAGTGTTTTAAGCTGAAATCTGATTTGAAATCTTGCTTGTTGACGTGTTATTATTATTTGATGTTAGTTTGTTTTATTCAATATTAAATTGTAATGAATGAATTAAGTTTTAACCCCTATATTATAAACTTTAAGTACAACTTATAAACAATAATTTTAAGCATGATAAAAGTAGCATGATTTTCATCGATATGAAGATAAAGATAAGGAGCGGCCTTAAGAACGGAAGCCGCCAAAACAGTAGAAACGGATTCTGATCAGGAAACAATAGAAGAGGAGCAAATTCCTAAAGATTAAAATTTTTAATCCTGAAAATTCAGACAATGAAACTACTATTCACATTTATCATACCACAGGCATTGCAGTAACTAAAGACAAAACAAGCTGGCCGGGATTTGTTAACGAATTGAACGCGCAATTAGAATTCAATACAATTGAGGTATCATTTACAAGTGGCCTTCTTTCATCGCCTTTTAGTAGTGTCACATTAAAGTATACTGAAGAGGAACAATAACTTCTTCTTTAAAGACATCGTCTGTACAGATTCTTTGGGTTTACAAACACCCATCTTTAAGAGATGAGTACACAAGTGATATTTCCATTGCAATGGACGAATTCAATAATTTAGATGATGAAAGACGAATTCCAGTGGAAATATTTATGAAAGAAGAAGATAGCGTCAAAAATGTACAGCTTAAAGAAAAGCGACATTTGTCAACAATTTTTGTGGCGATTGAAGCCGCACTAGCAGAAAAAAGTTCAGTAGCTTCATTTAGAATTTAAAGGTCAATTAATTCTGTTAAGTTTGTAACTGACCGTGGGCTTAGAATATATTTGTCTAATTTTTTGAATTGATACCAGCGATTAGATGATAATTTTGTGATCTCTAATGAAAGGACAATTAAGGTGAAGCAAGAAATTTATTTTCCTGGAGGAAGAGAAATTTCCCATGATTCAAAAAGCCAAACAGTTTTATACAAAAAGCTTATTTCCACTTCCAAAATTTTTGTTACAACTGATATTATCATAGTAACATCCGCAGTATTTTGCTGGGAAAGAAATGAAAAAATTAACAATAAAAAATAGGGAAGAAAGTGAAGACTTTAAGAACAAAATTTGTAAAGAGGACCCACCAGTATATAAATCCATTTGTGTACAACGAGTTCATCAGATTATTATCAGCCTTCTGGACGACAAGTTTCAGTTTTTAGAAGATCATAATCAGCCTACAACGGTTTCGCTGCATTTTAGACGTAAAATATACGCATGAAAAAAGTAATTTTGAGGGGGAAAAACTGTTATTTTGACATGGATGCTTTGGATTTTTCATTACCTGACGTCTTAGTGCCGCTCAGGACTATTAAAACATCCAGCACAAAACGTGTTACCAGTGCCGGTAGGGTACAGAAAGTAAGACGAAGAAGACATGTTACTAGTGTCAAATCAACAGTGTCACAAAGAAGACGTAGGAAACGTACAACTACTAAAACGACTAAACTTAGCTAGAAATAATTATTTTTCGAATTTAAGACAATTTTAAACAAATCACTGTGGTAGCTCTATATTACAGGCATTATTAAACTTTTGCCATTGTTTTTGGTTAGTGTTTTGAGTGGTACATTTAACAAATCGGTTTACCCTACTTTCATTTGTCGGTTTTGGGTGACATACCATAAACATGTCATATATTGATGAAAAGATAATATTAAAGAAAAATATTTTTCTACTGAAACGATGCAAAGTTTTACTGAAAATGATATTAATAGATTAGTTCGTCGTTTATACTTTTCAAAAACGAATAATATTTCCTCAGAAATTTCAAATACTTAAGTAATAGCAAACTACATTGAGTTATGTTTTTGGTGGATTACTAATCAGCAAATAACAAATGAATCAAACAAATACCAGCAGTTTCTTTCACAACGAAAACTAAAAAAAGTATCTCGTAGTTTAACGCTTAAAAATCAAACACGCAAATAACAGATAAATGGCTATAACAGACAAGTTAATCCCTGCCCGCAAGGTAGAATTTCATGATGAAGACAATGCAATTTACGGACACTAATTGAAAGAAAAATACCCTTAACGGACATATTTTGATTTTTCCAGTAAGCATTGCAGCACTTTTTAATGCTGAATAACATGCATGACAAAATATTGAAGTGACTGGCCACTTTGAAGGGTCTCCGTCAGTATAGTTATGTCCGTTATTTAGCATAAACAAACTATTAGTACCTTTAACACCACACCTGATGTATAAACCTGAATTATGAAAACGTAGGCAACTTCACTCCATCAGTTTGTTTGCTTTTTCTGGAAATGACAAGATATCCCAACAATACCAGTAATTGTTTGTGTAATTTTCAATGTGACCCTGCAATGCTTACATTGTTCTTTTTTCAGTTTTGCTCCTTGGTTTTTTGTCAAATAGTTAGGACCTAGTAGGTCTGACCTACTTTGTTTTTATTAGTTCTTGTCTAGTGCCAGTTCCAATTTCTATACGACAGCATATAGTTTTGCATTATACATATATTTGTCAAATTTTGTCACTTCTTTATTTATTTATTTTATTTATTTATTTATTCATTTAGAGAAAGAAAACCAATACAAAATATCAAACAGTAAAGTTACACGTTGGCTATA